>NCQV01024114.1:0-11083 GCA_002740545.1 Lophocereus schottii | reverse complement strand
TATTTTCATTTTCTTAGCTACTTTCTTATTAGTTGTATATGTCATGTCTTACTTTGTTTATTTCATTATTAATTGTTACTTAGCTTGGCCATTTCTTGAAATTTCCCAAAATCCAAAAAAAAAATTAGAAAAGCCTAAAATCCAAGAAAAAAAATTAGAAAACTTGAAAATCACTAAAAATTAAAAAAGCTTAAAATTAAAAAAAAAAATTGAAAACCTCGAAAACCACAAAAAAATTAAAAAAATTTAAAAACTTTAAAAACGAAATGGCAAGTTTTTGTTTCCTTCAGTCTAAGCATTTTCCTTTTTCTTAGTTACGTTCTTATTAATTGCTTATACTTTGACTTACTCTGCTTATTCGTTATTAGTTGTGATTCATTTAGTTCATTTCTTGAAAATTCAAAATCCATAAAAACATAGGAAAACTTGAAACTCCAAAAAAAAAATTTTGAATGAAGAACTCTAAAAAAACAAGCTACTTAGAATTGAATTATAGTTTTAGTTGCTTTATTTTGTTTTAGAATTTGATTTTTGTTGGAATTTGTTATTTTTATTTTAGGATTGATTAGCTTTTTGATTTGGTTACCTTTTATTTGTAAATCGTCTCGAGGGTTGAGTAATATTTTGATTTGGTTGTGTGTTTAAGAAAAAAGAAAAAAATTAGAAAATTCAAAAATTCAAAAAAATAGAAAGAGAAAAAACAACCAAAAATAGAACTTCTTTTTGGTGAAGGCGTGGGTTTATATGACTAGTTGGGTTAGAGACCCAAAAAGTCAAAGACTCATTAGGAGTGAGCCCGACCTTGACTTAGAACCCGAACATGAATCTAAGCTTGAATTAGGAAATATGGCACAAGAAAGGACTTTGAGTGATATTTTCTGTCCTCTTAGAACTGCTTTGCCATCATATTTTGTTATATCTAATCTTACATCAAATGTAACCTTTGAATTAAAACCCCATTATACTCATATGCTCCCTAAATTTACAGGTTTAGAGGATGCTTATTTATTTTTGAGAAATTTCGAAGAAGTTTGTTCTATGATGCATTTCCTTAATATTCCCATTGATATTGTGCGAATAAAATTGATTCCTTTTACTTTGAAAGATTCTGCTAAATGTTGGATGTATGGCTTGACTGCTAATTCTATTACTTCTTGAAATTATTTTGTAAGATTGTTCTTAAGAAAATATTTCCCTAATGCCAAGACTGTTAAGTTGAGGAATGAAATCAATCAATTTGTGTAACTTGATAGGAAATCATTTTGGAAATATTTTGTTAAGTTTGAAACTTTGCTGGACCAATATCCCCATCATGATTTAGACCAAGCACGTTTGTGCTAGATTATATATGAAGGACTCGACTAACAGACTAGGCCCATGATAGAGTGCATGCATCAGGGTGACTTTCTTTCTAAGAACCCCACATCTGCTTGGGAGTTTTCAGAGGAATTAGTTGAGAAAACCATGCAGTAGAAAACCGCTCGTGATGACAGCCTGAGTTCTTGGTTTGCAAGGGGTGGTTTGCATTCTGTCTCTGATGTTAGTCACTTAGAGTCTAAGATTGCTGTTTTAGAAAATATGTTGAAAGGATTATCTCCCCAGATAGCCCAATTATCTTAGACCTCTACAGTGTCTTATTCTCATTGTCATGCCCTACTTTGAGTGCTTGTCCTTATTTTGCTCATCAGTTAGCAACTGAATAAGAGCAAGCAAGTATGAAGGCCTAAGAATGACCCCTTCTCCCCTTATTACAACCCAAGGTGGAGGAATCATCCTAACTTTTTATGGAATAGTGGACCAAATGCTATGATTCCTAATTCTCTCTGATCCCTCAAATTCTTTTCAAAGATCAGGTTTTTCAGGTGTGCCTAATGTACCTAGACCTCCACCTCCCATAGCTCAAGTTCAACCTCGTCCTGGTTATACTAATATTGATAAACTGGAGAGGAGAATCAATAACAATGTGGAGAGAATGATTAATGCTAGTATGGAAAGAATGATGAGAATGATGACCGAACAGTTTTCCCAGGTAGCATCATCTTCTAGGGAATCAGGTACTTTCCTGAGTCAACCCGAGGTGAACCCTAAGGGTCATGCCTCCCCTTCTTCTGGTAACCCTAATGGGCCTATGAGGAAAGTGAATGCGGTTATATCTCTCCGTTTTGGTTGAGAGGTAAATAACCAAGTGAGAAATCCTAATGAATCTTGCAGGTACTTTCACAAATTCTTCCAAATTCTTCTCTCTCTTCTCCTCCAAAGACTGGTCCATCCAGTCAGTTAGGGGATACTACTGATGGTGTCCCCAATGCTTCAGATAGTCCTTCCTCTCCTAAGTCACCTTTTAAGAAAGAAGAGTTTTAAGAGACAGACTCCTTTGGCTCAGTAGGTTCTTCACCTTCTAGGGATTCTTCCTCCCCTTCTTCTTCTGAGAAAATCCAAATGCCTTTGCCTCCTTTTCCCCACACGCTAAAAAAGAAAGATTAAGATCATATTGAGAATATAAGAGAGACCTTCTCTCAAGTTAAGATCAATATTCCTTTACTCGATGCTATTCAGCAGATGCCTCCTTATGCTAGATTCTTAAAGGAGTTATGTATCACTAAGAGAGCAACTAGTGTAGCTAAGAAGGCTTTCTTAACCTCTAGCTCTGGTGCTAATTCTATTCTTTCTCAGATCCCAGTGAAGTATAAGACCCTTGTTGCCCTACTGTATCTATATTCATAGGAGATCAACTCATTCATAGAGCATTACTTGACCTAGGGGCTAGTGTTAACTTGATACCCTTTACTGAGTATGAGAGGTTAGAGTTAGATAAGCTGAAACCTACTAAGATAGTCATTTAACTGCCTGATAGATCGACTAGGGTGCCCAAGTGGATAGTCGAGGATATGCTGATTAGAGTGGCTGAATTTATTTACCCAGTAGACTTTGCTGTGATTGAAACTGAGAAGGTGTCCAACTTAGCTAGTCAAGTTCCCGTGATTCTAGGACGTCCTTTCTCAGCCACTGTCAATGCCCTTATTAACTGCATGAATAGTATGATGAGACTGTCTTTTGGCAACATGGCTGTGAAATTCAACATCTTTAACATGCAAAGACAACCTTCTGGATTGGATGATATGAAATTTTCTACTCTTAATTGGGTAGGAGATTCTGTATTCGATGATACTTTTGATGATGTATTTGCTACTGAGTATGAGACATTGCTTATAGATGATGAGCCTAAATATGATGTGTTTGAGTTTGATGACTTATGCTCTACTGCTAATTGTTTGCTCACTGCTGTGTCTGAATCTGCCGCTGAATCTGTTTCCCCTATTGCTCTTAAATTGAAACCCTTCCTGATTCTCTTAAGTATGCATTCCTAGGACTCGATGAATCCTTACCTGTCATTATTGCGTCTGATTTGGATTGGGGCCAAGAGGACAAACTGATTTCTTTACCTAGAGAGAACAAGGAAGCTCTAGGATGGACTTTAGGGGATATCAAGGGTATTAGTCCTTCAATTGCGCAACATAGGATCATTTAGAGGACAATGCTAAGCCCCACCATGACCGTTAAAGGCATTCGAATCCCACTTTGCAGGAAGTAGTTGAGAAGGAAGTGTTGAAATTATTAGACCATGGGATTATTTATCTTATTTCTAATAGTGAGTGGGTTAAACCTGTTCAAGTTGTCCCTAAGAAGACCAGTATTACCGTAATTAGGAATGATAAGAACAAGTTAGTCCCTACTCGAGTTCAATCTGAGTGGCTTAGCCTTTACAATTTGGATGGTGGATTCCTAACTTAGCTTGGGATGTGGTGTAGCCTCTATCCCATTCATGTTAGTCTATTTTAGTTTGGTTCCATTACTAATTCAAAGTGACTCAAAGATCAGATTGCAAATCAGCCTTGTTGCTTGAGCTTTTTTAAGGCTCACGCATCAAAGTCATATTAGAGGATAACCTGGTGAGTTTTTTTTTTTTTTAACTTTTAATTACTTCACAATCTTCCCCTAGTCTTGAAACGATGTTTTCAGCAACTATAAAGAGCCCCCATAAGCCTAAGCACACAACCAACAACAAAAGCACCTAAACTACTCAAGCAGCCTAGAACCTAACTTCAGTTCATGGCTAGGAGAGATGAAGCTGAACTTTCCCAAACTAGAGTACCTAGGGGTTTAACCCTTAAGGATACTCATGAGTTAGGGAGAGGAAATGTTATACTTCAACTACAAAGAGATGTCTTTGACTTTGAACTGGGAGAAATGTCACTTCATGGTTAAAAAGGGTATCGTCTTAAGACATATTATTTCTCGAGTTAGAATTAAGGTAGACAAAGTTAAGACTGACCTGATTGTTAATCTTCCCCCTCCCACTTAAGTGAAAGAGGTGCGGTCTTTCCTTGGACATGCTGGCTTTTATCATCATTTTATTAAGGACTTTAGTAAAATTATAAAACCTTTATCCAATCTGCTAGCTAAGGATGTACCATTTCATTTCTCTGAAGAGTATCATGAGACATTTTCTAAGTTTAAGGAGGCCTTAACCTCTGCTCATGTTCTTTATCCTCCCATTTGGGAAAAACCATTTAAATTGATCTGTGATACCTCTAATTATACTATTGGGGTTGTGTTAGGACAGCGTATTGATAGGAAACCCTATGTTATTTACTATACTAGTCACATGTTGGATTATGTCCAACTGAATTACACTGTCACTGAGAAAGAATTTTTGGCTGTAATCTTTGGTTTTGAAAAGTATAGATCCTACTTGATTGGGTCGTATGTGATTGTTATATTGACCACTCTGCCCTTAAGCACCTTCTTTCTAAGAAGGATGCTAAGCCTAGACTTGTGAGATGGATTTTGCTTTTGCAAAAATTTGACTGTGAAATCAAGGATAAGAAGGGTTCTGTAAACCTTGTAACTGACCATCTGTCTAGGATCCTCCATGATAGAGAGAGTGAGTCCAGTATTTCTGAGTACTTTCCCGATGAGCAATTGTATGTTGTTCACCCTGATCCTTGGTATACTGATATTGTGAACTACTTAGTTGCTGGTATGATCCATTAGGGTTGGATTAAGAATGACAGAGATAGATTCTTCCACCTTGTGAAATTCCTTATTTGGGATGACGCTTATCTGTTTAAGTACTGCTCTGATCAAGTCTTTAGGAGGTGTATTCACGACCACGAGGTGAGAAGTGTCCTTTCTTTTTATCATGACTAGGCATGTGGGGGGCATTTTAGTGGCAGGAAGACAACAGTCAAGGTTCTTCATTGTGGTTTTTACTAGCCTATTCTGTTTAGGGATGCATTTGAGTACCGCAAGAGTTGCCGTAAATGCCAGTAGTTGGGTAGAATAAGCAGGAGAGATATGATACCACTGAACCCCATCATTGTTATAGAGGTTTTTAATGTGAGGAGTATTGACTTTATGGGACCATTTCCATCTTTCTTTAGGAATGAGTATATTTTATTAGCTATGGATTATGTTTCTAAATGAGTTGAGGCCATTCCTTCTAGGATCAATGAAGCTAACATTGTTGTGAAATTTCTTAGAGAGAACATCTTTGCTCAATTTGGTATGCCATGTGTTATCATTAGTGATCAGGGCACCCATTTTAATAATAGATCTTTTGATGCCTTACTGAAAAGGTATTTTGTAGTCCATAAGCTTGCTACGCCTTACCATCCAAACCAGTGGTCACGTTGAAATGTCCAATCGGTAGATCAAGTAGATTTTAGAAAAGACAGTGAGTTAGGACTTTTTTTTTTCTTATTTTTCATTTTCTTTTAGTTAGTTTAGTTTGTTTTATCGAAGACGAGCAAAATTTTGGTGTGGGGGTATTTGTTCGTGTTAAAAATGTATTATTTTTATGATACTTTTGCACCTGATTTATGCTCGTAATAATTGTTATTTTTAGGTTTTTATTTGATTTGATTTTATTTTGTAGGTATTGAATAAATGTGGAAAAAAATGCGAAAAAAGACGAAAAATACTGAAAACAAAGCAGTGGGCCAGATTACTCAAACCGACCCAATCCTTAAGCTCATTATTTTGTTTAACCTAAAAATGAAAAAAATAATAAAACCCATTTTCACTCACCTCACGTGCAGTTCACGTGACTTGTAAAATCCTCCTTCTTGTAACTCTCATTTTTCTCTCTCCTCTCTCTTGACTTCGGCCTGAAGAAGTCCCCGAAACCCAGACCCATGCTCCATCATCTTCATCTTCCTCATCTCTATCTCTCTCTCTCTCTCTTCAGCCATGTCAGCGCATCCACCATCCTCACCCATCACCATGGTTCACGCCCAACACCACACACCAGTGGCATCATTTTCATCGTCCACTTCATTTGCAAATCAAGGGCAGCAATTCAAGGGCGTTAGAGTATAAATCACCATTAACCGTCACTAGTAAAGAGGTTAGGAGGTCTTTTAGGTTGAATCAGTTTCAATTTTCGAAGTTTTAGCTTGAATTTCATATATGTTTTTCGATTTTTTAGGGTTAGGGTTTGGAGATTTCGATTAGGGTTTGATGTTAGTTTGGGTTTTGGGTTGGAATTTCATGTAATTATGCATCAATTTCGTATTTTTCGGTTGTAATTCACGATTTTAGTTTGTTTTTTGTAAGATTTGGATGCGGTTTTGTTGAATTTTAGTCACAACCTTTCCTCCCTCCCCTGTTTTTGTTCGTGAAATCGGCATGGTATTTCAGCCATTGTTGGCGGTTGTTGAAGCTTAAGAATGGGCATGTAATGTCTGGCTGAGCTAAAAGGTAAGGACGTATTGAATCCTATTTTTCTTTTCCCCATTCGAGCTGCCCACATCAGAAGTTTTCTTGTTGCGGCCTCCCCTGTTTCATACCCAAGCAGAGCAAGTTCGATATCGTTGGTATGATTTCAGTCTGTACTGGGTTCAAATGTTATGAGTTCTAGACTGTTTGATTCCCACTCTCCCTGATTTAGCTTGGTTTGATTATTTTACGCCGCTATTTCGTTGATTAGCTTGGTTTGAGTTGGTTTGACTTGCTATTATTATCAGTTGCGTTAGGTTCGATTATTAGGTTCGATTAATGGTTGGTTTTGTTTTTGTGGATGTAGTTTGATGGTATTGTTGATGGTTATGTTCGCATATTATGGTTTGATGGTTGGTCGAATGGTTTTGTTGGTATGATTTTAGCTTGACTTAGTTTGCTAAGGCACTAACAGTGGTTTGATATGGTTAGATTGTTATTTGGTTCGGCATGTTTTGATAATTCGAATGATTTACTATTTGATGTGGTTCGAATGTTTTGCTATTTGGTTTGAAATGGTTCACATGAATTGCTATTTGGTTTCGTTGCTCGATTTATATTGTTTTAGGTAGTTGAAGAAAGTGTCATGCCCACTCAAGTCCAAGAGTGCTCCCACATCCTCCTTAATGCTCACAAACTCTATCAAAGGGGACTTGGCCCATGTGCTGTTTTTGCGCTTGAATTCCAACCTCATCCTAAACCTTTAGGACATGTTACTCTTCTATTTTGGGAAGGTCAAGAGGCCTTCTAAACGGTTTTGTCCATAAAATGAAATTGAACACATGAAGATAATAACAACGTCCTAAAACAATGAGGTATATGCAAGTTACAATTTAACCCGGTCTTCTGGGCTTTATCATGCAAGCTTAACATGGGTTCAAAATGTTGCAAACCCACTTTTTGAGAACCTTCTTATGTCAAATTTAAGGACATATAAAGAGTTCTAGGTTAGGTCATTAGATAATAAGTCCATGGGAGCCATTTTTCAGATACTGCAGAAACTATCCTAGCCTGTATATGCTGCACCTTTTGGCCTATATCTCTAGAACGGTAGCTCTAAATTGCTTGCAACTTGAGCCACGTGAATCTGACTTCCTAAGCTTTCTATCAAGGGTTGTTTCACCCAATTTGACTTAGAAACCTAGGAGATATAGCTGTTTGAAATTGACAATTGTAAACTGAAAAGTTGTTGATAAAAGCATAAAGCACTTTTCAACTTTTTTTTGTTGCTTTTTGACACCCTCTTGCTTGATGGAAAGTTATAAGACCCCTTTCCCCCTTATTTTCAGATTGTTAAAGGCTCTCACTATATAAGGGAGGTCTTAGGTTATAAGAAATCAGATTTGAATCATATGAATTAGCTCAAAGTTTTCTCTCTCTAAAATCTTAAGTTCTCTTTATCCTTTCTCAAAGGTGGTGAGACTTGAGTGGAATCCTTTATAGAATTGTGGGTGGCATAGCCTTTAAGTAATTCTTGATGGATCCTTAGTCTTGATTGGTGACCTAGCCTTTAAATCAAGTCATATCTTGTTACTAAGAGGAAATTTGCAGCTAAACTCAAGCAAGCTACATCCCGCCCATTTAGTTGACGCTCCATTTGGTATCAGAGTAAATTCAGGTTGGTGTTCTTGAGTTTATATCACATTTTCATACTTTAGTTTTATCCTTGTCAAGTTTTCTTTCCCCTTTGTTATGGAAACCTTGGTGAAGTTATACCCATCACCTAGCTTCATCTCCTCCAAATCACCTTGGCTAAACACTCTCATCAAGTCCACAAACTATAGCCTACACTTGATTTTCTTCCAAAAAAAATCCTTCTTTTACTCCTCAAAGAACCCCCACAAAATAGCCAAGCATAAACTCCACCAAAACCTTCCATAAATTTACCCTCTACACAAACCGTGCAACCGGCCATACATTTGCACGGTTACACCGTGCGGTTGAGCATGACTGTGCCACCATACTTTGCTCCAGAATTGCAGCACGACCATCCCGTGCCTTCAAGCACGACTGTGCCACCCCTTTCCCAGCCTGCTTCCACACCGTGCTTCCCTAGCACGACCGTGCCTCCTCTTATCTGAATCCTAACCTCTCCTCTTCTACTTTCCTACTTCCACCATGTCTAATGAAGAGAACCCCTCCACTGATTCTCCCCAACTAGCAAGGGTGCCAAGAGGTATGAGCCTAGAACAAGCTTATATCATGAGACAAGATCATTCTAGCCTTACAACAATTTGTGAGGCAAGTTACTAGGTAACTTGAGCAAATGAACACCCAATTCATGGCCCTCCAAGGAGGCCAAAGAGCTCAAGAGCCAAGTGATCATGGGGATGAACAAGGCTTCTCTAGTGACTCATGGATGGGAAGCAATCTAAGAAAGGGAGGTAGAAGACATCCTATGGATGAGTTTAGAGATATCAAAGTTGAACCACCAGAGTTCAATGGCAACTTGAACCCCGATGAGTACCTTGAATGGGTTCAAGGTATGGACTGAATCTTCGAAGCTAAAAGCTACAACGATGAGAAGAGTTTCAAGATTGCTAGCATCAAACTTACAAGGTATCCTCCTTATGGTTTGAAAATGTCAAGAAGCAAAGGGCTAGAGAAGGAAAAAGGAAGATTAACTCACAGGAGAAACTTAAGTCTCTTGTGAACAAGAGGTTTCTTCTCGAGAGTTACAAATAAGACATCTGCATCCGACTATCTACATCCGACTATTCTCACTCAAGCAAAACAATATGAGTGTGGGTGAGTACATGAGGGAGTTTGAGCAACTCCTTTTGAGGGGAGGCATCCATGAACCCCAAGAGCAAACCGTGGCTAGGTTTCTCAACGGGTTAAACCCTCTTATTGTAAGAAAGATGGAACTTCAAACCTATTTTACCTTAGATGATGTCTTTAAGCTAGCTCTCAAAGTTAAGAACAGAAGGAAGGAAAAGAAAGTCTTCACCAAGCCATTTCTAAAGGAGTAAATAAGTTTAAAATCCCCATTCAAGCCCTTCATTCTTCCTAAACCCGAAGGTACCTCACGGGTTGACAAGGGCAAGGCCGTGACTCTTCCTTCACCAAAGGAATTGCCTAAGAAACTTGAGGGCAAAAAGTGCTTTAAGTGTCAAGGGTATGGACACTTCCAATATGATTGTCCTAACCGAAGGGTCATGACTATCCAAGAGGTTGAGGAAGTGGACGCCCTATTAATGGAGACTCAAGAGGAAGCTCATGAGGAAGAATTGGACTACATGGAAGAAGAGACTCACTTTGAGGCCGATGAAGGTGAGTTACTTGTCTTGAGGAGGGTTTTACACACCCAAGACATTCCTTATGACAAGGCTTAAAGAGATATGATCTTTCACTCCCGGTGCACCATATAAGACAAGGTTTGCAACTTGATCATTGATGGTGGAAGTTGCACTAATGTAGCCTCCACTACACTCATTGAAAATCTTAGCATTCCTACCATTTCACATCCCAAGCCATACTCTCTCACATGGCTCAATGATGGTGGCGAGATTAAGGTATCTAAGTAAGCACTCCTCTCTTTTTCAATTGGTAGAAAGTATAGAGATAATGTGCTTTGTGATGTGGTACCCATGAGTGCATGTCATATACTTTTGGGTTGGCCTTGGCAATTTGATAGACATGTCATGCATGATGGGTTCAAGAACACTTACTCTTTGGTCATTGATAAGGAAAAGATAGTCTTAAACCCATTACCACCAAACCAAGTCCATAAATCTAAACCGAGAGTGGGAAGTGAGAAAAAGAGAGACCTTCTCATGTTGAGTGAAACACGGGTTGAGAGAGCTTTAAGCAAGGGTAAGAAAGCCCTAGCTTTACTCATACTTAAAAGCAACAAAACTGAGGAAGTGACTCCCTTACACCCCCTAATCCGCGCCCTCCTCTCAAAATACAAAGATGTCTTCCCACATGATTTACCACCTGGGCTCCCTCCAATCCGAGGCATTGAGCATCAAATTAACCTCATTCCCGGTGCCCTCCTTCCCAACAAGGCAGCCTATAGACGTAACCCTTAAGAGACCAAAGAGCTTCAAAGACAAGTTGATGAATTGTTGGCTAGAGGTTATGTGAGGGAGATCATGAGTCCTTACTCGATCTCGGCTTTATTAATGCCCAAGAAGGATGGGTCACACTGCATGTGTGTGTGTTAAATGTGAAATTTTAATATTCATTTTCGAAATAGCTCCATTAAAAATAGATACCATGACTAGATAAGAGTTATGAAAACTAGAAAATATATACACGTGTTGACTTTTGGCCTGATCAATATTAGCCCAAATCAAAT
>NCQV01024080.1:3489-13532 GCA_002740545.1 Lophocereus schottii | reverse complement strand
GAGGAAGAAGAAGAAGAAGAAGAAGAAGAAGAAGAAGAAGAAGAAGAGAAGAAGAAGAGGAGAAGGAAAAGGAAAACACGTGGGGTTTTGATTTTGTTTGCAGATTAAGGTGAGTAATTCTTTCTCTTTCTTCAACCTAAAATTGATTAGGGCAAGAAGAATTCGAAAATCTAGGGTTTGAATATGAAAAATCAAGCGAAAATTGAAGTATGAATTTGATGTTTTTAGGGTTTGATAGATGAGAAAATAATCTTCGATTGATAGAAACTCACCCCTAAAGTTGTTTGTTTAATTGTGCTTTTTGGATTGATTAGGGGGTTGTGACTTGTTGGGTATGCTGTGAATTCATCCAATTTCATGTTAAATGATGGATTTTTGGGTTGATTGATTGCATTCAAAGAACAAAATGGAAGAAAGCTAGATTGAAATTTCGGATTTGTGTAGAGCTTGAGTACCCTTTGATTTTCTGGGAATTATTGGTTTGTTTAAAAATTCCGAAATTTTTTTTGTACGTTACCTAGGGTATTAGGAAACTTTTGGTAAAGTTTCATAAATTTTAGATGTGTACTTTATAAGTTATGAATTTTTCATTGAAACTGCCCTGTTATTTTATGCAAAGAGTCAGATGATGTTTGAATTACTGTGAGTTATTGGGTTGGATATAAATTATGAAATTTTTAGTGTACATTTCTGAGGATGTCTGGAAAATCTCTGTAAATTTTTATGAATTTTGGATGTGTATTTGAAGAGTTATGAAGTTTCTATTGATCCTGCCCTATTTTGGGTGCATGATTTTCGGTTACGTTTTTAATTATTTTGAAGGATTTGCTTAGAGAAAAATTATCAAAATATAGATTCCTCATGTTATTTTGTGTTTGCTGGTAAATTCTTGTGAACTTTGGCTGTGTATGCTAAGAGTTATGAATGTTTGAGTGTAATTCACAGATTTTTTGAGTATTTTGGCTGACGGATTGAATTTCTGGGAATGATTGGCCGGGAAAAAAATCATGAAATTAATATGTTAGAATCTATATGTTATTTTTCAACTTCCTGCAAAGTTTGGTGAAGATTGGATGTGTATAATGTAAGTTATGAATTTTTAAGTTAAAGTACTTGGTTTAGTGTAATTATGGATTATTTGTATGTTTACGTCGTAAATTCGATATGAAAAGGCCATTGTTGAGCTTCCTAAGAATTCTGATTGTGTGATGAAGCATGGGAAACTTGTGAAAGTATTTTGAATGGAATTATGCTTTGTTTTGATTACATTTTTGTTCAAATTGTGGAATTAAGCGTCATTGAAAACAAAATATGATTCAATGGATTATATGATTTCCTTAAGTTATGTTTTTGGGGAATGAGGTCCATGTCTTGTCCGAGGCTATTACAGAGCATTCTAGAACTATGGTCATAGTAGTGACTGTCGTTATGTTCAGGTCGCCTAGTGAGAGAGGCTATAACGAATCTCCTGGGATATGAATGTCGACCTTATGTTTGTGTGTGAGCCATGTGGGTCCTTAGTGAGGAGGGTTTCGGCCTCAACTTACTAGAATATGAATGCGATTCCATGGTTTGTGTTGTGGGCAGTTCGCGTCCTTCAGAGCGTTGGGTGCCTGGTTGGGACTATATGAATGAGTTGCGGCTGGTCCACCATTGGTTGATACCATATGTTTGAGCCGTAGCTGGGCCACCAGGATGTGTTTATCACCCCTGCGTTGTGATGGTTCTTTGTGTAAGCCATGAGTTGATTTCCCCTAAGCTAAAAGTTTTGCATTCAGTTAAGAATATGTGATGTGTTGTGAAATTGGTTTTGACTTGAATTTGGACTTTGGATATGTTATGAAATTGATTTTGTCTTGGATTTGGACTTTGGAATTGGATGTGAACTTTGGATATGTTATGAAAATGGTAATTGCATTGGGTTTGGACTTTGGTTATGTTATGAAATTGGTTTTGGATTGAATTTGGACTTTAGTTATGATGTGGAAATCCTTTTGGATTTAAATTGGGCTTTGGATTTGGATTTGAGGGTTCATTCAAAACACCTATAAACTTGTGATTGATGTTAAAATACATATTATGTGTTTATGTGAACTTTTGAGATAAAGTTGATTTGATGTATGTGCCAATTATGATTATGGGCTGGCCGTTAGGTTGCTTAGCAGATTTTGTTTTCTTTTAGACTCTAGTGAGGACTATGAGCCCAAATGACATGATTGGTATGGGACAATCATGGTTAGTGTAGTGAATAGACTAACAGCAGAGTTTGTTCAGGGATTTAAGTGAAAACAAGAGTCCTTGAATCGTACTTGGTATGAGACAAGTATGACTAAGCTACGCTAATTGCCCGTTACATGACATAAATATGTTGTGTGTATTTGTGACATCTGTGAACATATTAGATATAGAAGGTATGAATTTATTTTGGTTCTTGAAGCATATGAATGTTCTTTTGTCACCTTATACATGCTATATGATATATTCTGTCCATATGTCATGAGATACGTGTACTGTGTGATTATGTGAGATCCGGTTAATGTGCAAAGTGTAACAACGGGGAAGGTAAGGGTTATTCACTGGGCTCAAGGAGCTCATGACCTCACCATTTTTCAGGTTGTGAAGCAAAAAGGGATCGTAAGAGCATTAACAAAGCTAGCCAGTTGTGAAACACTTTTTGAAGAACCTAGTTGGGAATGTAGGTCTCGCTGTATGTTTACGCTATGATTATGTTTATAAGTACAAGTATAGATGTATATTTTGGGATGAAATATGTGTGAGAACATTTTGTATATGGTTTAAGTATATATGCAACGTATGTTTTAGAACTACCGGCCCGAACTTTTGTTAGACTGTGATTAGAGTTTCCGCTGCTATCGATAAGTTGATTAAGAAGTTTAAATAGCCTTGTGGATGTTCCTTTTGGGACTTCCACGGCGGTGATGCGCCGGCCCCCTTTGGTTAGGGCATTACAATTGGAGATTGAGGACGAATCTCATTCTCCTTGACAGACAAACCTTCACCATTCTTACCAAGTAATAAATGTGTACCACCCTCGGTGACTTAGTGAGAATTCAAATCCTCCCCCTCACCGAGAGGTGGTTGAAGGTGTTGTTATAACGCATACAAATTGAGATCCTGTTAAATTTCACCAAATGCTAGAGAACTTATCCTTAAGAAAATCGACACTGTGGGATTTTGTTTTACGAAGAAAATATTCATGATCTCGATTGATTCGAAGAGTTTTAATATTTCATCCAAGTTGAGTTCTACTACCGCTATAAAGTATCTAAATACATCAAGTACTTAATAACAGTGGGATAGTAGGTACATATACCTATATCATGAATACACGTAACTCTATGACATGCTTTCATATTCATGGACCCGCAGATGTCTAAAGTGAGCGAACGCTAATGGATTTGATGGACTCGAAATCTTACAAAAAGATTTCCTATTGCTTTACTAGCTAGGCATAACTCACATTTTACACCTTAAGCATAGTGAGTTGGTCTTACAAGGCCATCTCTAGCTAGTCTATTAACTCTATCTTGACCCTCATGGTCAAGTCGAGCATGCCTAAACAGATTCGAAAATAGGATAAGGATGGAAGATGTTCTATTTTGTCCAAAAATATTGAAAACACCTTTCAATGTGACATGGCCAAACATATCACCATGCCATATGATGTCTAAGACATTTATATGAAAATTAAAGAAAAATAATCTTAGGAACATAAGACATAAGGAAACATCGCACCCCAGGTGCATAGAGAGCATCGGGAAGAGACAACATAGTCCCTTCAAGGAGCCTCGAATGATTTGTCCTTAATTCAAGAACATCATTTTCATCGTCATCACCTAACACGACAATTTGTGAACCAATCGTGTAGTGATGAAAGTCCATAAAAATCAACTCGTTCCCCAACTATGTGCTTGGTTCCTCCCGTATCTGTAATCCACTAAGGATCACAGTTAGCAACAAATGCTTGAGAGCGCACATATTATCCAGGCTGTGAAAAAAGGTAATTTAATCGACTCAGGACAATTCCAAGCATAAGATCCCTAATTTCCACAGTCATAGCATTCACACGTGCTATATGCCCCTCTTTATTTCCCTAAGTCTTTTTCCCTTTTGCAATACCAATTTTAGGTCTAGAACTTTATGAGGGAATGGATCGGATAAACCTGATATTAAGCTAATCCCACGCATACTTAATAGTGGGGTAATTTTAAATCCCTCACTAGACAGTCATTCATGCGGTACTACAAAGTATAGCATGTTGATCAATCCCTTCTCGAACCACTTTTGGTATGCCTTTAAGTTTTCTGGATACTGTTCACTAGCAGTACCATTTTTGCCATCCTATAAGGCCTAGAACCTAACGAGTGTCCTAACATTTCACGTTTATTCAGAAGAAACTGAATCTTCTGATATTATGTATCACAGTCAGCGCTATCAGGTTCTTTTATTGGTAAACAAATTACCAACTTTATTTTAATTGCCATATCTAAAGGTATATATTCTGTAAAGTGGACATTAGGCATATTTTCAAATAAATAAATTATCAAAAACTCTATTATCCATGTCGTATGATCGAAAATTTCACTAAGCTCATAGTCATCTCATACAACCATGAATTAGAAGTTTTTATAACTTATTTATCACAATTTTCCATAAAACAAAATTTATGGAGAACATCATGGTTAAACTAATTAACGTTTTAGAGATATCACAAAGATATTCAACTTAATGTAAACCAAATTACATGAAGTTATCTCATTATTTGTAACTATTAATATATCGTTTAGAACTCTATCAATGACATACCAAACATAAAAGTCAAATTATTATGTAAAACACATTTATAAAATAAAATGAATCTATAATACTAAACATATTTGAATAATAGCATGTTACAAAAGAATTTCATAAAATGCCCAAATAGCAATATATAAAACACATTTATATAATTATGTGAAACTTATTCAAATGTTAGTCACAAATTATAAAACACATTTATAATATTACGAATTTACATTTCATAAAACCAATTCATAAAATACTGCTATATTACACAATTAGTAGGTAACATGAAACGAATCCACATTCATTAATTTGGACAAGAGAAAAGTGCTAAAACAATTAGCAAGTTTACTACAACCCATGTAGTTCATATATATAAAACACATTTATATAATACTAGTAATTGGTGATTGACATGAAATATATCCATATAATCGAACGCAACATACTTTGTAACATGAAATATATCCAAATATTAGTCGTAATTAATCATACATAGAACAGATCTATATGATATTAAAATTTGGATGAAACAAGTTCATAATAAAGCTCGCAAATTATATAAAACGTATTCATATAATGTTGCAAACTTAAATTTCATGAAACAAATTCATAAAATAATTAAATACCCTATATATACAAATAATAGCGTGAAACTTGTTCATGTAAAACTTAATGAATCATTTTGTTAACTACAACAATGACAGAACAATTAACAGATTTATAATTGCTCACGTTTTGCATAAAATTATTAAATCATGAAGCATATTCATGTGACGGGATATTATATAAAACATATTTATATAACGTAACTTATGAAACATATTCATTTACCCGACCAAGGGGATCTTTATATCACATAGATATTTATTGAGTAAAACAAATTTACGTTATATGCACTAATTTTATATATGAAACAAATTCATATAACATCAACCCACTTGATCATTGACAAGTCACACAGCACGAAAATTTCAAGTTGACGTATATATAAAACGAATTTATATATGACATTAAGCATATTTATATTTTCATGCATTCAAGATTGAAACTAATTCGAAATCTTAATTCAACGAATGAATGAATTACATGAACCTTATCAACTTGAACATCATTATAAAAAAAAAAATCATGCTATGACTAACAAAATTTTAATAATTGAGTTAAAATCCAAAAGCAATAATTATTGGAGAAATAATTCAGCCCAAAACAAACAGAGGCCCAAAAGGTTGATTAATGGCCCTTTCTAACCCCAACCCTCTCTGCCCTTCTGTTGTTCCTGATATGGCCGAGTCTCTCTCTCCTCTCTATTTGCCTCTCTCATTCTTTCTTCGACCTCTCTGCTTATCCCTATCTCTTTGGCTCTCCCAGCGCCATGGCCATGGAAATGGAGCACTGAGCTCCTTCCTTGACACCACGAGCACCGTAGCTGCTGCCGTCATTCCGAGTTTTTCCAAAAAACACCCAAATGATGACCACCGCCACACTGAAAAGTCCTCAGCCTTCGACCTACGCTAGCCCGATGAGAACCGAGGGTACCACGGTGTAGATTGGCCAAAAATGAGTCTGGGGAAGCAATCCACGCGCCTGACGCACCACTAAGGCGGCGGCGCGTGGATGCACGCACTACCAAAAATGGCCGTCTTCCCGATTTTCTTTCGATGCCTGCGTCGATCGGCGATGACGAGGAGTTTTTTTGGGAGGAAAAAGATCGTGAAACGACCTTCGTTGGCGGCACGTGATGGTCACACGCCACCCCTCCGCGGTGTTTTCTGATGGGTATGGTTCGAGCTCCTCTATTTCCATTTTTGACCCCTTTTTTTATTTTTTATTTTTTGGTGTTGAGCAATTGACGGATTTAGTGAAGACCACCGAAGCTCGCTGGATCTGCCACCATCATTGCCACAAAGGCATGGGTGGTGGAGACAGTTTGGCGGTAGACCACCGAGGTCTTCGCTGCCGCCATCATCTCGGTGGGAAAGTTCTGTGAGGGTTAGGGTTTTAGAGTCATGGGGCAGAGAGTTGTTAGGGCTAGAGTTTCGGGTTCTTGCCATCTTCCCCCCCCTTTTGTTTTCTCGTGATTAGGGTAACGAATTATGCCACTAATTTGTGAATTGCACACAGCATGGACGAATATGCTTGTATTGAAAAGTAGCATAATACTCAGCAACGATTAATCACGTCTGCCGTTCAAATTTAGGCTGAAGCATGTTTGTATTGCACGAACTAATCAGAAAAGTTCAGTCTTTGGCGAAAATTAATCATGAAACATGTTTGGCAGAATCATCTCGCGTGTAATCAATTAAGGCATAATTACAGGAATTAATTTGGGCATGCCAAGTTTGAAGAAACAGAAACGTGCAACATTTAATTCTTCCATAGACATGATCTTTAACGATATAAGCATGCTGCTTGAATATTAGGGTTACATAATTACGAAAATTAAGCAATTGAACATATAAACTAGCATACTTTCAATAACTCAGGTTTAGCAAATTTATCAACCTATCAATCGGGAATAATCTGAATAGTTTAGGCTCTGGTACCACTGTAGGAACAAATAGGACTAACCTGAATGCGGAAGTATACTATCGGTAATAGTCCACGATAATATAAGAATACCAAGCGGCTACTAGAGTCGCTTTAATGTGCCACGTCCTAAACCCAAGAGTCTGACGGATGGTAGCTCAGCCGTGAGAGAGAATTAGAAGAATATGAGAAATGTAGTATCAGTGTGCCTCTTACTAACCCCCTAAACACCCCTTATATAGTTTGAGATGTGGCTAGAATTGTTGCCCTAGGTAACATAAGTGACCGTTAGACCTAAACTTATTGGGCCCGATCAACAGTGGTTAAAACTAATATTTACAAAAAATTAAAGAACAAAAAAGAAAAGAAGGGAACAAAAGTCACTCTGAGCCAATATCAAACTATTACTTTCGAAATGAAAAAGTATTCTTGAAGACCATATAGAAATCCACAATACGGACCCGCACATCACACTTTTGACACTACACGTTGACTGAACAAACTGCTTATGTAATCAAGTATTATTTAAATTGACAGAGAGCACACATAAATAGATCAAAATCCCCGTCAATTGAGCATGATCGATGACCTCTGTGTGCATCAATGCCTTCTTATGAATTCAACTATGCCTTCAAAGAGCTTTTCAGTTTGGGACTTGGTGTCTGGATCATTGTCCACAGCCAGCTTATTGAGGTAAAAGCTATGAGTCATGTTGTGACTAACTAAGAGCTCCACATCTTTGCCTGCCTTTTTCAAGGCCTCATAGAACTCCATGTTCGTGTCAATGAACAAGTCCTTTTCAGCCACACAATAGAGGATCGGGGGCAGGTGGAGCTCACTTAGCGGCCGGGCGGCGGGCCCCATTGGACATGTTATTGGGTGGTCTTTGGTGCTCCCAATTGGCAATGCTAGGCTTAAGAATTTGTCCACCATGTCTAGGGTTAAGAAGGGTGTTTGAGGCATTTCTAACTCGGACCGGCTCCTTGTGGCCCGGCAAATACCCGGGTGGATCGGGATCGAACCGGCTAATTTTAATGGGCTTAGGTCCATTTTTCCTGCTCGTGATGCAACTTCATGGACCAGAAGACCACCTGAACTGTCTCCCATTAGAAAGATACGGTTAAAATCAGCCTTATTTGAGACCCACGGCTCACGGGCGTCCCCCCGGGCCAGGGAGGTAAGCCAGAGGAGGGCTGAAAACCCATCGTCCATCGCGGCCGGGAGCCGGTTCTCAGGAGCGAGCCGGAGGTAGACCGAGACAACAATTGCCCGGGCCAGCCGGGCCAGCTTGGTGTGAACCGCATAGTACATGAACCAATCGGCTTGGGATATGCAAAACCCACCACCAGGGAAGTGGAGAATTACAGGCAGCTTCTTATTCGGATCAGATCCAGTCCCGGTATCCGGAATGTAGACCCGGACCCGAGAACCAGGCCCCAACTCCACATCCCGGGTCGCAACCCCCTCGATGAATTCTTCATGGGCTGGAACCGGTTCGATCATGAACTTGGCCTCTTGCGGGCCAACCCAGGACCGGTCCACTGAACCATCATCGTAGACCCTGAGCCAGCCAGAGACCTCGTCCACAACTCTTCTTTCCTGGACCACCATGGCTGTAATGTTAATAAGCTCGGTGCTTTAATTTAATTGGCTGATTCTTAAGGGAGTGTTTGGTGTTCTGAAAATGAGCGAGTGTAATGCCATTGAGTTCTGCTATTTATAATGCCTTACTTCAGTAAGTTGCGATGATGGGGCCAAACACTCAATGGGGAAAATTGAAGGGAAATTTCCTATGTGTAGATAGAAGTTATTGATTGGATGTCGGCAAATATGTTTGATTTAACGAAGAAAACTTAATTGAAGTACCAAGCACGTTAGGTTGTAAAAAGTAGTACATTCACACATATGGCTTTAAGAGGGTGGCTATCCCACTGAAAATTGGAGTCTTGACGCTCTTTTTTCTGTTTTGCGTCTGACCTTGGTTTGTACGATTGAAGTCAATGGGTGCTGCTAAAAAATTGTATTCTCTTTTCTTTTGTTTGTATACCGTGATGAATTTAGAAAATTTATATAAAATTATGTTTTATTTTAATTTTTATAAAATTAAATGAATACATATCAAGTTTCTGTATACATATATATGTGTGTGTGTTAATTCTGTCAATTGCTTACTTGAATGTCATGCGTCTAATATTTAGATGCCTCCTACCCATACACAAGTGAGCGCGGTGATGGGAGTTACAAAAGGGATTCAGCTGCGATCGAACCTGAAAACAGTTAGTTGCTATCGGTGGTGCCTTTTACTTCGGAAGGGTTGTGGCATCAACTTAATTGTTGGGTTTTGTGGCCCAATTCCTCACTCCACGGGCATCTCCACAAGAGAAAGTCAGGCCACGTTCCGTGGCCCCGAAACGATGCCGCTGTCGCTTAGACAGACAAGATCATGGGCAGCTCGTGGCATAGCCCATGGCCCATGGTCGATGGCGGCGCTGTGACATTGGCGATTAGGGTTTTGGACGGGATTCTCTCGCTCATCCTGCCCCTTTATGAAGGGCACACCTCCTATCTTCTCAACACACCGGCAAGAAATACTTGTAGAGTATTCTGTTTTTACTATTACAGATTTAAGAGAGAGTGCTTTGAGAGATTGTAATCTTGATCAAATCACTCATTGTTATTGTGATCGTTTGTACTCTTCTTATTCATAGTGG
>NCQV01024071.1:808-14057 GCA_002740545.1 Lophocereus schottii | reverse complement strand
ATGATAAAATAAGAAAGTTCATTTATGGAAAGTCATATGGAATTTATATTGATAATTTTCTAATAAGAATAAAGCTAAAATATCAAAAAAAAATCTATATCTAAACAAAGTTAATGTTAAATATATTTTCAGCCGGCTCTATAAACGCAGCATCACTCTTACCATGAAGCCGTCCTTCGACTTCAATTTATCTTTCTCAAACGCCAGCAACTTATAGTATAATTTTATAGAATAAGTGTATGTGTAATATAATAGATATAACTTGAAAGAAACATCATTATGATCGATCTACAAAAATATCTATTATTGAATCATTCTCAATCAAAATCAATGATCAAAAAGATAAAGATATATTAATTTACCCGATAAAAATATCATATCATAACTCTCTAATTGAATCAACAACTCTTACAAAACTTGCACGATAGGCCAAAGAGATAATTCGGACAAAAGGCGAGAGACCATATCCTATGAAGAAAGAAACAACTCACATAAAAGGCACGAGACCATACTTTATGAAAGGGGAAACAACCTGCATACAAATAATCATAGGAAATGAAGCAAAATTCTACAGCAAACTCCAAAAAAGTACCCTTAATATAAATAACTTCACAACATACATCATATTCAGAAAATATATATAATAATAAAACTAGTCTTTTATCAACCTGTAGCAAAAGAACATCTGCATTTTGTGATGCAATGTCTATGGATCTCTGCCCTTTCAAATAGGTTGCACGTAAAAAGTTACAATACCAAGAAGAAAAATCACTCATGGTAAACTATTCACATATAATAATTTGTTGTTTTCCCCATGGTACATAATTGCAGCTATCATAGCTTGGGGAATTCATAAGAACATTGACATTTTGTGCTGCAATCTTTATGAATCTCTGCCTTTCCAAATTAGTTGCCTGTAAAAAGTAACAATACTGAAAATATATATCAATCATGATTAAATGTTCAGAACGTAGTAATTAATTCTTCAAGATTTGCATTAAGAATTGTTCATTGAGGAACAGAATTCTTCATTGTACATAATTAAAGTTGTCATACCTTGGGCAATCCCTCAAAACCGATGATATTATATGACAAGACCTTCATCTTCTTCCTTACTTTTGCTTGATTACACTTCTTTTCAATTGTACCATACAAGCTCCTATTCCATTGACCTTTTTCCTAAGGTCCAGGAGGGTTCAACACACTCTTCATCGGACTCGAACCATCTTATTGAACATTTTTCTCAATATGAATGGGCCTTATTTCTACTACAACAGACTCCATCACCTTACTAGATTATTCTTTACAAAGAATGATTGTCTCTTTATCCATTTACTTAACCGTGGGTAGCAGATTCATTTTTTCTACCCATTTGCATTCTCCCTATAAAAGAACAAATACGATCCTTTAAATCATCTTGAATAATAAGCTCATTACTTTAACTTTCTTTAATGCCCTTACATCATCTCTTCATAATGTACTTATCTAGCATTTTTTAAACACAATAAATATGCATAACTAGCAAACAATGTGAACATAAAAGTCCAACCTTAGTGAATTTTTGGCAAGTGCAATTAACGAATCCTCTCTCTATGTTCAAGACAACAATATGCTCAAAAACATATTCATCTAATCTTTTTCCAAAAGATTCTATCAAACAGCTCACACCTGACACACAAGAAACATCTTGTCAGATGTATCACTATGCAACTCATGTTGATTACATGAAGCCCCTTTAACAAGATAGGATATGTTGTGAAAGTCACACAAGTTGGCAGTCCCATGCAACTACCTTTTTAGTGACTTGTTCGTGCAATCGCTCCTTTGTGAAGACAAAACCCCTCCTGAAAAGTTCTTCTTTGAAAATGCAGGGCACTACTTTTCCCTTAATAAATAAAGATTGTGAAGCCAATGATTATGTCCGCAATCATACCTTGTAACCATCCTACAAAATTGACAGATAAATAATTGTTCAAAACATGGACAAATACAATGATTGGCAAATAATAAAAAATACCACTGACAATAACATAAATAAACAACACTACAAGAACTAATGTATAGATATACTCCATTCAAAAAAATAACCTAAATAAATAAATAAAAAAAAAATCAATAAACAATCAACAAGGGCATAAGTTTCAATGAGCAAAACAGTATCAAACCTAATGGACAATGTCAAACATACAAGCGAATACATCATATGGACCAATGAATAACAATAATTTGTTAAACAATAATAAAGTCACAATAATTCTTAAAAAACCTAATGAAGAACATTATAATTTTCAGTAACAAATAATTCTTAAAAAACCTACTGAACAAAAGTCAAAATAATATAACTATCAAAATCAATAAGTCCATAATATTCAAACAAATAAGATCGATAAACCAATAATAAAAAGCAATTACCTTTTCCAAAGATGATCAAATTCGAGCTCCACGTCACCATCCATTAAAACTTTATTAAATAACTTTGTAAAACCTTCCTTTTCCTTTAGTGCTTCAATATGCTTTCCTCAAATTTTCAATGATATGAAAACAATAGAGTTGCGCCAAACACTAGGAAAAATTGAATCTATTCGGTAGCCATACAGAAAGCCTGATCAGTCATAATGGTACTTAGGAATTCACCATCCATAGATTTCAAAGAGTCCAAAAGAGTCATTCAAAAGACTCAATTCACGCATTCACATCAAAACCACAACCGAGCATGACATTATTGGAGTGATGGTTCATGCCAATGAATGGAGCATAAATCATGTCATACATATTTGTTAGTAAATTGTGTCAAAAACAACCAGTCACCAAATAGTAAACTTGGCAAAACTAACTCGAGACCCAAAACTTGAACCAAACGACTCGGATGCATACCCGACTAATATCTAAAATATGCTCGCACGAAAGTGGACCCGAAACCTGAATTGACACGACCTGAACCATACTCGACCCGAAATTTTCTACAAAGTGTTTTGGCACAACGAGTATATTTGACGAAAACTTGATTGACCCGAAATCAACCCGAACCTAACCATACCCAGCCCAAACCGAAGCGACCCGAAAAGTCACTTGACCTGAACATGACTTGATCCAAACTTGACTCGACCCGTACCCGAACCGAATGATCCATTTCCCAAGTCTGCCAAATAGCTTGTAATCCTCCAGCATCAAATTATTGGACGACTGTGCAAAATAGACAAAATCAAAACCAAACCCAAAAACTGAAAATGTGAACAAAAAAACCAGTTAACTGAACAAATTTTCTATAAAAACATGTTCGATTAACTAAACCGAAAATCGAATTATAGTTCTACCGGTTCAAAAATTTTTAAAACTTTCAAACACAACAAGTGAAAAATTTAGGCAAGCAAGTACACGTTCTTTTGTTATTTATGAATGGTAACTAGAATTTAATTTTTGAAAAAAGATTTAAGCATAAAAAATGAAAATTTTAATTAAAAAGCACATTTTTTATATTATTGGTGAACGATTAACTGGTAACCAAACTGAAAAATACTTAAATCGATTCGAAAAACCAGTTAACCGATGTTTTCAATTCGGTTATGATTCGAGATTTCTTGAATCGAAAAACCATAATTTTTGATTAATCAAAACTCCATTCAACTGATTTTGTATATCCTTAATTACCTCGCCAGAAAAAAAAAAACTAACCAAACAACCATTTACTTCAACTTCAAAATCATAATAAAAATCATTCTTACTCTTGATTTTTTTTCTTGAATATCTCAATCAATGAACTTGGATAATTGTCATTAAATGACTTCGTATTGTACTCCCCATGCCTATTATTCAAATCGTGCAATTGAAAACCCACAAAATAAGCCCCATCAGCCTGTCTTGTCAAAGCATGAAATGCATTAGACACTCTGACTCTCGCGTCCCTAAGCTTCCTAGCAAACAAAAGGTCATCTGAGACTTTCTGCTGAGAAGGCAAAAGATGTTGCTCACTGGCACTACACAAAGGATGGTTATGCTAAGGTACATTTTTCTTTTTTTGGTGAGGATTCTAGTTCTCATCTAAGTAAATGTTAGATTGGACCATTACTTTGCACCTAGTTTAAATATCAACATTCATACACTCCTTACATTGTCGACCTTCGTTTCCTTCCAATAATAAAACTGACGCATCGATGAACTTCTGAGTTCAAGCTCTCCTACGAGTGCTACAATAACGAACTCTAAACCCCACCTGAAAAGTATAATCATTGCAAAATCGATTCAAGTAGATCAGCTACGTAAGGATCCAATGTAATAATACATCGTCTAGAAAAAATATTATATGTATAATTGAGCAACACAAAATGAACAAATGAACGACATCACAAGAACAAATGAACAAGACCACTAGAACAAATGAACAACTATAATCATATTAAGAAATATAAAAATAATAAAATATATAAAAACTTGACCAACAATGAACAACAAACACGTTGGGATGAACAACAGCGCAAGTTAGAATGAACAAAATATACTAAAACTTAACCAAATAATTCCAAAAAAAATAAAACAATCAAATACAACCTGATAAAATTCTTCCATTATCACCGTTTCCATTCTTCTCCATGAATACTGATCATAATTAAGAAATTTAATTAAGAAAATGAACATTATCAAAACTAAGTACATTCAAATAAAGGCAACCCGGTGCACAAGCATCCCGCATTCACGCAGGCTCCGAAAAAGGGCCGCACCCCAAGGGGTGAATTGTAGGCAACCTAACCTGACTTTGTCAGTGGTTGATTCCACGGCTCGAACCCGTGATCTTTTGGTCACACGGAGACAACCTTACCATTGCTCCAAGGCTCCACTTCAAGTACATTCAAATACAAAAAATAAATAAAATTAATTGAAAACCTTAAACCTAAATCGATTCCAACTTTATGGGCTACATTCTTTGTCATTCTTGATTATGAGCTAATTTCAATATTTAGAAACGATGCCAATATTCATACAATCATAGAGTCCGAAGCAAAATACACAATCAATAATTGTGCGATGGTGACAATTCACAAAAACAACTTTGATCAAAGCCAACACTGAGAGAGAGTGGATGACAACAATCGAGCAACAAATGAATGACTGTAACCGAAAGAAGGGGAAAAAACCGCCTATTTTTCAAGAAAATACAAATAAAAAGACATCATTGTTTTTAAAGAAAAATGATAACATTTGTTTTAAAAACAAAATCAAAATGGATAAATAATCAAAAAGTTGAATGAATAACGAAAAAAGAAACAGGTGGTACTTACCCAAAAAAAAAAAACAAAGATGAAGTGATAATTACCAAAAAAAATGACATGATAATTAGCAAAAAGAACAAGATAAAAGGATAAGTTCCATAACTAACTACCAGCATTATACCTGGCTATAACTTGTTTTAATTTTTTATACAAATTAAAACAAGATGATGTGGCCACTGAGGCGGACCTGGGAGCATGGGCTTGCGGGCACATGCAAGAAATTGCATGAGAGAGGAGGGTAGAGGAAGGGACATGTGAAGGTTGATTGGTGGCACAGAAGCATTTTGTAAGCCAAGTAAGTCAATAGAAAAGTCAGCTCTCATTGAAACTCAATCTTCAATGATTGACAATCACTTTGTTAAAACTTGTTGACAAATTTTACCAATTCCTTTTTTAATAGGTTCAAAGGTAATAATTTTTTAATAGGCTAAAAATTAGTTCAAATAAGTTTTTAATTGTTGAATGACAAAAAAAATACGAGCCTACGTTCCTATTGTAATATTTCAAAATTCAAACCCCATTTCAATATGGATATTAATTTTTAGCAACACCAACTCAACAGGAGCACAGAGAGTAGTGAAGGACTTGATGATTCAAAAGGAAGTTAATATGGTGCATGCAACTTTTGAGAAGAGTTCATCAGATCCTTTTCTTTCTGTTTATTTGTGTCCTCAAAAGTTGAGTTGAAGCAGAGATATTATCTTCCAATGAACTCGGCAGCACAAATACTAGGGACGTGATTTTGGACCCCAGAGGTACATCCTTGTGTCCAAAATCTTGTTTGGCATCCTGCTTGCAATATCCTCCCAACAAAATATAATGTGGCCATGCGTGGGGAGGTGCATTCAGGATTCTATGTGTGGGATTCAGGAAGGGGAACGGGAGAGGACACCATAAACCATGTCATCAAAGGATGTTCTTAGGTTTGGGTGCAGAATGCCATGGGCATTGAAGAAGTGGTTGAGATTCAAGGGGTGAGCACTGGGGATTGTTCTATAATGTGGTCATCACTTTAGGAGGGAAAGTTGGAGCTTTGCGTGCTTATGGCCGAGGGGAATATATGGCTGGCACGTTTTTTTTACGGCGGGTTGCAAGTGTAGCAACGATTGTGGGCCTCCTGAGTCCTGACAAGGCAGAGGCTTTTACTATTCATTTGCCCTTGTCCCATGGGATGTTGGAAGTTGAACATTGTTGAAGCAGGTTTGAGTAGCAGTTAGCAGATTGAAGCAGTTTAGAAGTAGGTTTGTGAGTGGATTGGAGCAGGTTTGACTAGCAATTAGAAAGTTTGAGCAAGTTTGAGCAAATTGAGCAGATTTGATTAGCAATCAACAGATTTGAACAGTTTGTAACAGGTAGTTAGTTGAATATGCTCATAATGAACAAATCCTTAATGTGCATGAAATGTATTGAAAACCGGGCTGCAAATCGGATTACTCAATGGAGTATTTCTTGTCTTGGTATTTTGCTGTGGGATTGATTCCTCCTACTTGAATTATCAATAGTGCCTTGGAAGATGCTTTAAATTGTGTTAAGGTCGGCCAGAAAAAGGATAGCAACAAAACTAGTGTTAAAATTTCATGTAAGTTATTTAAAATTGGATGGTAAGCCATAATTAAAACTAAGGGTCCTATCATTATCATCCTGTTGTTTTTGGGAACAAAAGGTACAACAAAAATATTAAGTCAAATTGTCAAAACAAGGAGTGAAAAAAGAGTGTAGTTTTGACATGCCATTTCTTAATCTACGGAGCATACACAATGTTCAAAATTTTCAACATAACATTTAGAAAAAATGTCAAACATCATTATAGGACAAACTAATATCCATACCACTATCTAAATATACAACAGTCATACAATGTAGTTACCCCATAATGACCATTACTCTATTACCAACGCAGGACCTGTTCATGCCATTATGATTTATGAGCACATTGGATCAGCATAAAGCACTATAGCATATTAGAGTAAGTTTGAGCAAATTTAACCAGAAGAAAGCAGATTTGAGCTAGGGATGCAGTGCGTTGGAGAATCCCGGTCCCCACTCGGGCCCCGCCCCGGATTGAGCTTCAATTCCCAAATAGGGAGGGGACGAAATTTTACCCCGTCCCTGTCACTACTTACCTATCTAGGGAAAAATCCTCGTCCCCATCCTTACTTTTCCATCCCTGATTTGGGGAAAATACTCATCCCTAACCCCATTTATAATTAAAATTACATATAAATTCTTCATTTATGAAAATATGATTAAGGTTATATAGGTAAATTTACTTAAAAAACCCTAGTTATATAATCCCTCCTTTTCTTCTTTAACTTTGGTTGGGTTGTATTTGGCTTCTTAAACTTTGATTGGGTTGTGTAATTTGTGTATGGAAGTTAGACTTGTGTTACACGTGAATTTGTTAAACTTTAATTTGGGTTAGATTATAAACTTTGATGAAGTTTGTTATAATTTGTGGCACATTGAGCCTATAAGAGCTTTGTATAATTAAGTAAGTTAGATCAACTGGGCAACTTGGCCTTTCCTCCAAAACCAAATTTGTAGTATAGTTTTCACATATAAGGAGAAAAAATTGAGGGTAAAAATCCTCGTTGAGGCCCGTCGGGGATTGAATCACCACCGGGGACCAGGATGAAGAGGAATTTTTTTTTCCCCACTATGGGGAACGAGTCAGGGAGCTAAGCGGGGATGGGGACGCTGAATATGCCCCTCATCTTTAACTCGCCCCGTTGTCATCCCTAATTTGAGTATGTTGAAACAGGTTGGACTAGTAGCTGCAGATTGAACAGTTTGGAAGCAGGTCTGTGCGTGAATTAGAGCAAATTTAACTAACAGTTAATAGATTTGAACATATTAGAGTAGATTGAAGCATGTTTGAGGAAACTTGACTAACAGTTAACAGAATTTGACCAAGTTGGAGCACATTAAAACAGATATTAGATTTAATATACTCATAACGAATAAGCCCTTAATTTCCATACATTTTTATGATCCACTATTAAATTTGCCTGAACTATAAAGATCAGGAGACCCAAATATCCAATAATGCTTGGATTATATACCCGGTACTACAATGCTGTGTAGACCTGGGCAAAAATAAAAATGTGTTAGTCTCTTAACACGCAGCCCAAGGCAGTCTAGAGCATGCGGTACACTTGAGCATCGAAAATATAAAATTCATAGTCACGGTTCCTGGATAACAACAAGCACTATTAGATAAGAATCTAGAAACCTTCAAAACAACATTTAAACATTGGCAGATAAAGAAACCAAGCTAGAAGAAGGGGGGGGGGGACCGACCCTTGATTTAAAATTCAAGTTTGTTAGATAAATGCGAATAACTATATTCGCAAAATTAAATTGCAATAACATTTACAAATTAATTTTAGAAAAAAAAAAATATCATTACAAAAAAGTAAAATGTTAAAAAAATGTAAGGACTTTATACTAATTATCTTCAATGGTCAACAACATAAATCTAAATACTGCAAACTCTTATCCTAAATGCTCATTACCATAAGCTTGAATGCTCAACAACTAACACAAGAGTGCTCCAAACATTAAAATTGAATGCCCAATATTAGTATCAACGTTGATGCTCAATATTAACTAGAACAAAATGCTTACCTCCATATAAAAGAATACTTAAGACTACAAAACAGAATGCTTGCTTTATATATTAGGCTCATAAGTCCATGAAAATATAATGCTCGACTTTATAGAACAAATGCTCAATTTTGTACGACAAAATGTTGAACTCAACAATCTGGAAGCAAACTTTTCTAAAATCTACGCAAATTGAACTAACAGTGACATGTTTAATAATGACATGCAAATGAAAAAAAAAGAGCAAAAAAAAAAACATAAATAACGAAGAAAGAAGAATCACAAATATAGAGAGGAGAAATGAGATTACGATCAAAGATATGAGAGAAAATAAGAGCGGAATGCCACCAGACTATCACAAGATCAAACTAAATGCAATGAAATCCACTATCAAAACAAAAATGACCAAAAATCAAACCAAACAGCTCCAAATCGAATAGAAGAAGATGAGAAAACAGAAGAAAAAGAAAAATATGAGGACTTCAAAAGCAAAGAATAGCCAAGCTCCAAACGAATTGAACCGAAAGTGACATTTTCAGCAATAAATTCCAAAATCAACACAGAATGAGCTAAAAACCTGAAAATCAACGAACGAAGAAGCGAGTATCAAGAGAGAGAGATCAACATACAATGGAAAAATCAAGAACAAAACCAGTGGGAAAATCAGCCAAACTAGTAGAAAATCAAATAATAAGGAACGATTTCTACTACCAAAATGAAAGCGGAAACATTCGCATTCAAATGGCTCAAAGTCAAATAAAAAAGAGGCAAACATGATGAGAGAGAAGCAGAGTAAAATGAAGAAGTTGACAGGAATAGAGAAGGTGAATACTGTGTGAAAATGGACGTATGCGTGACACAAAAAACAATTTTATCAGCTGAAGGAAAAACACACGGGGCATGTCCGGATCCATAGAGCCGAACCTACAATGTAATTTGTAAGTACCCTATAAGCCTGCTACTTCCATTTAACCCCACCCCTCCCTAGGTTTACTACCCTCTTAGTGAGTACTGATTGGCAACGTTCTTTTAATGCAATGCTAGAATCCTTTCTCTATAAACTTACTCATTCAAACCTGCTTTTCCCAAGGTTTATTACCTTCTTAGTTCCCAGTGATTACTGATTAGCCACTTCCTTTTAACCCAATGCTAGAATCCTTCCTCTATAAACTTGACTTTCTTAATCTTATGGTTCATTCGTTCAAAAAAATTGATGCATTTTAATTTAAGAGATCAGTTTTCTGTTGAGCTTCCATGGAAGACAAAGTTTAGAGATGCCGGCATTCAGGATACTTTGTTCAAATAGAATCGTAGACATACGGCAACACCATACAAACACCTCCAAGGGAAAGGGTGGAGTTGTCAGGGGCCAGGAAGAAGAGTAATAGGTCGCTGATTGCAGCTGCAGTGTCGACTGTGGCACGAGAAGTGAGGTGTAGAGGGACGCAGAGGGGATCCGAAGGGCTAGATAGGATCTTGAGGACGAAACAGGTCCTAAGGGAGGTCATCCACAAGGATTCATAGCCACCACCCACAGCCCATAGGCTCACAGCGTAACCTCTCTCCGAGCATAGGAATAGAAAAAGGAAAGGAGACAGTAAACCTCAAAAAAACCCGGCAACGCGTGCCAAAATAATGGAGCATTGGATCACCACCGCACGGCAAGTAGCTAGTTGGGCAATACCAGCAGGCAACCATTGATATCAATATATTGGGTCGAAATCGAGATATCCGACAACCTCAAATTCACCAGCGGACATAATTGACAAAAAGAGTAAGTACTTGTTGACAGAATCTTCTCAAATAACCCAAAACTGAAGTCCTAAATTAACAAAATGTAATGGCAATCTTTCACGATCATAAAGATACATTCCCCCAGCACATATTCCTCAAGCAGCGATAACTTTGATGTTTCCGGCCACTTGATCGAGATCCCTCTGTCCACTTGATGTGATTTTCCTTCCACTGTTACAAAATCAAAAAAAAGCATCCCATTAGGCTAAGCAAGATTCCATTAGTCAGGTCTGCCAAGTACTATTATTTTACTTATAAGCATGACATTCTAAGCAGGGCAAGCGCCAAAAAGTGACCAATTATCTGCACACCCTTAAGTTGAAATCAGTTCCTGGGCTAGTGGGAATGTGTGTCCAGCAAGACCAAGAAAGCAGCTTTACCCCTTGGTATCAATTGCAACAATGTTCATCTTCTCCAACTGTTGGAGGATGTGGCGAGCAACTGATCCGCTGGACTTGCAGAAGTGAGGAGGGCGACTTCCATTTCTCTTACTGCCACCATAAATTCTACGGAATGCACCGACGCCAAGACCACCTCTCAAGTAGATCTTCCTAGCGATTGAAGCTTCAAGAATAGTACAAACACAAGTCAGCAAAATCCAAACTCATGGTTGGTTCGTTATTATGTTCTGAAGCATGTTAGCAAGAACATTCTACAACTGCCAACCTGCTCTGATGTAGTACCAATCCGGGTCATATGGAGCAAGCTCCTTGTGTACACCAGTCTTGACGATGTCGGTCCAAGGAGGGAGCTCAATCTAATCACAACAAAGGAAAATTTCTTCCAGTTAGGCTCAAATGCAAGTCCTTCACCAATTTTCACTGGTTTAACCAGCTTCTCATGAATTTCCCCACATCAACTCATCACTCACAAGTCACAACTAAAACTTGTCAAAGTCCCGTTCCCTATAATGCATAGTATATCCCCAATGCTTTGAGGCGCAATACAACACGTAAGATTCACCGCATACTCATCCACTTCTCTCTGTTTTTAGGACAAGTTCACTGAGATACACTTTTTCAACTTTACCTCTCTTTCAGTTCAACAATTTAACAGTAACTTCTGCCATTACACTTAAACTTTTAGTTGCCATCACGCATACCCATAACATAGCAGCAGATAGACACTTCATGCATTCAGTTCCACCATTGTTAACCTGCAAAACTTTAAAGCATCTAGATTCTTTTCCTGAATTTAGATATAGATTGACCTTGATCCGTTTCAAAATTCATCAAGGAATTTCAACTACATCAAAGTTGACTTCACAGGCATGATTGGAGCAGCAGCACAGAAGCACTAGTTAAGGAAAGGATAGAGAAGTACACCAACAGAAAGGGGGCAAAAATGGCGATAAAGTCATTTAAAACCACAACGAAGTTCACGTTAGAATCAACAGTTACCCGGGAAACCCCAGCCTCAACAGTGAACCTGAAAAACAACCTGTTTTCTAATATTCCCTATATTGTTTGCATTTTACATCACAAAAAAAGGGCACTTAATAACTTTTTTTCCCCCAATTGGGCGCTTCAATGAGTGAAGTATTGTTCTCCAACACACAAGTACAACACGACTATCAGCACTTTAGGATTCATATTTTTTTAAAACAAAAAATCATGCAAAAAACAACCCCTCCCAAAAGAAAGAAAAAAGAAAATAGAAGAGACAGATACCTACACACTAACAGCCAAGTCCTTCAATTTGCAGAAACAAGCATTTCAAGAGTCAGGAACCCACCATCGTCAAAGAAAGACCAATAATGAATATAACATTTTGCACAAAAGTAAAAACCACGTGAATGAAAAGCGTAAACTCCACGAGACTTTCAAGATCCAAAAATACCACAAACTCAAACAGATTGTCTTGGGCTACTTTTGCGTCTAAAAACTCTTCAATAGCTAAAATCTACAAGTCAATTACAAAAAAAGGAAAAATGGTTGTCTGATTACATTTATAAAAGATGATCAGATAACTGAACTGAATGAAAAAACAAAAAAAAAGGGCAGCCCGGTGCACAAACATCCCGCGTTCACGTAGGGTCCGGGGATGATCAGATAACTGAACTGAATGAGCTGATAGTAAATTAGGCAACAACATTGAAAATTTAATACTACCCAACATATACCCGTAAAAATATCGAAATCTCAAGGAAAAAAAGCAAGATCACAACACAAACGTGTTCAAACAATCAAGACATCATCACAAAACAATCACAGACAGAAGAATCCAAGTATGAATACCTTGCCGGAGCGCTTAAGGTGAGCGGCGTAGGCCTTGACGAACTCATGAGGTGAAACGTCCTTCACAGTGCACGCAGAAGCCTTCTCCATAGCTGATCCTCCTCCTCCTCCCTCTCTCTCTCTCTCTCTCTCTCTCTCTCTCTCTCTCGCAGTCGCTAGGGTTTTGGGCACTGCGCAGCTCAGATGAAGACGTGGCTACGGCTTTTCTCTTTACCCGTTTAATCACTAGTTCCCACTCGCTCGCTGTGTGGGATTGGGCCTCGTTAGTGTTTGGGTTGTTCTGATTTTTCTATTTTTTTGGACGCTAATTTTCCGTACTGTTTTTTTACGTTGGATCCTCCATTTATG
>NCQV01024058.1:53242-63472 GCA_002740545.1 Lophocereus schottii | reverse complement strand
GTTACTGTATGTGTAACAGATTTATTTTTCGTTCATTATAATTTGGAGCCAAATTGTAGATGTTTTTTCTAGCATAACGGAAGAAAGTGTAAATTTTTTTGGCGTTGTTTGTAATTCGTGACAGAAAGTGCAAATATATTGTACGTATATTTTGAGCAGATATTATTGTCCGTATGCATCAGTAATAAAATATTAGAAGTTCTTCATGCAAATTGCAGATGATTATTTTCCGTGTACTGAGGGCCTGTTCTTTTCGTTGGGAAATATGAGTTGGTAAATGGGTAAAGTTGGTTCAGATTGATAGAAGTGGATTAAAGTAGGTTAAAGTAGGTATTTTTTTACTGAAGTGGATTAAAGTGGGTTGAAGTGGAAAATTTTTTATTGAAGTGGGTTGAAGTTGGCTGAAGTAGGTTAAAGTGGGTTAAAGTTGTTTGAATATTTTTTATATGATGGGTAAAAGTTAGTAAAAATAGTATGAAGTGCGTTGAAATTGGCTGAAGTGGGCTGAAGTGAGTTGCAGTTAATTGAAATTGATATTTTTTAATTGAAGTTCGTGAAGTAGGTTGATGCGAGTTGAAGTTGGTTGAGGTTAATAAATTTGCATTTACCAGCGAAAAGAACAAGGCCTAATCATATGTATATTTTTTCTGTTGTTCGTATTTAGTTAATATATGAAATAAAATACATCCATAATTTATTTTACGAATAACGAAAATTATAATTTTTTTGAGTAACAACGGCCACAAAACAATATTTCGTACCTGAGTCAATACGGAAAAATATTTTTTTTCAGTCTGAAATTTTTTTTAATCATTGGTAATTACTATCACAAACAAAAGATTACATTAAAAAACAAAATACGTAACTTACACAACTCTCCTACTTTATTCAACTCATTCGCATTCCTTCCCACTCTCTTCCCCCTTTCTCACACTTAAAAAAATACAACTCCTACTCACTTCCATCCACTGCTTCCCCCCTTTCCCACTCCCGCCCACCCCACACATGCAATTTCCCAACGAAAAGAACATAGTCTAAAACATATACTATTAAGGGAATTAGTATTGTAAACAAATATTGTAGTTGTATTTTGCTTCCAACTCTTGCATTACACGTTTACTTGGAAGGGAAGATAGGGCTAGAGTTTGAATTGTATTAGAATGTTGCTTGTGCTATACTTTGCAATATATAAGCCACGCCATGCGGCCATGAATGATAAAGCTTGAGGAGTATTTTCTCCATCAATTCAATCCAGTTTATTTCATGGTATCAGAGCTTCATATCTCAAAACTCTCATCATGATTAAGAACGACAAGATGAACCCATTGCCATTACAAGCTAATCCCCCTACTTTCTTCACCCTTCGGACTCTTCATGAGCCATTATAACCATAATAAAATTTGACAGGAGGAATTATGATTTATGGGAGATGACCATGAGAACATCATCGAAATCTAAAAATAAATTCAGTTTCATTGATGGTTCTATTACCAAAACAGCGCCAAAAAGTAGAGTAACCACCGAAGAAGGCAAGGCTGAGGAGATGGTAAATTCAATGATAGTGTCATGAGTCGTCAATGTGATTGATGCTAAACTCCATACGAGTGTAGCTTGTATTGACTTTGCCCAAAAACCATGAGAAAATATTCAAAAACGGTATGTAGTTCCAAACATATCTAAAATCCACAGGTTGAACACGGAAATAGCATCATGCAAACAAAACAAGCAAGATACAGTGGGTTTCTTTTCAAAGCTTATTGGCTTGTGGAATGAGCTCAATGGATGCATCAAAGTACTTGCGTGTACTAGCGGAGCAGTGGCCAAAATAGTGAAATTCTTGGAAGAAGATAAGGTTCATCAATTTCTGATGGGCTTGGACAATGAGTCATACTTTATTGTGAGAAATCAGATTTTGGCAATGGATCCTCTATCTTCAATAGATAAAATCTGCAATATGGTGCAGCAGGAAGAGCACCGTAAACACGGGTTACTGGCCGAGATATCAATACTGAGCACATGGCTACCTTTGCTGTGACTCACTTGGCCCGACCGAGTGCTATGCGAAGTGAGAGGACAAGCTGAAAGCATTCCGGGAAAGCCGGCCACGAGGAAGCAAATTGTTTTGAACTCATAGGCTATCCAATGGGATGGAGTAACTGAGGAGGTAGAAGCGACAGAGGAAGAAATCGCGGCGGACGTGGAGGAGGCCGAGGCAACGCTGGCCAAGGACGAGGCCATGAAGCAGCAAACTCAGCACAAGTGAACGCTGATTCTGCAGTGTCTGTTGAGGAGAACCATGAGATAGTCACGGCTGGTTTTACCCCCGAATAGGTACAACGATTTCTGAGTCTTACTGTGACTTCAAAGTCAATTTACGAAAAACTATCAGGTGAGCAAATTTCGCTAGTCGATTATGGGGCATCATGTCATATGACGAGGTCATTGGATTCAATGCGTGATGTTTGCAATTTAGAACCAATTCTTATCGAGCTATCGAATGGAATCGTAACCATGTCCACTAAACTAGGGGCTACATGCTTGAATCCAAATTTGAAATTGAATCATATTCTCTTTATTTCCGACTTAAATTGTAGCTTGATTTTTATAGCGTAATTAATTGAAGAAAATTGTTGCGACATAACGTTTACTAAAGAGTTGTGTGTGATACAGGACCTTACTACAAGGAGCTCGATTGGAGTGGGTGAGCCAAGAAGAAGGGTCTATTACTTGAAGAATTCAATCTTCAATGCCATGTATCATAAGAAACGACCTTGTTCCCTTAAATCTTTATCGAAGATGATTCGATAAAGATTCAAGGGAACAAGGTCGTTTCTTATGATACATGGCATTGAAGATTACGACACCCTTCAAGACAAGCTTTATCAAAATTTTCTAGCAGTGGCAGTTCTAGGACTAAACATGATCCATGTGATGCGTGCCTAAGGGCAAACAAACACGTATGTCTTTTCCCGTTAATGAAAATAAAGCTACACATTGCTTTGACCATATACATTGTGACATATGGGGTGCATATCGTGTTAAGTCTTTTTCGGGTGCTCCATATTTTCTTGCTATAGTTGATGATGCTAGCCGAGGGATTTGGGTCTATCTAATGAATGAAAAGAATGAAGCTTCTCAACTCTTGATGGATTTTTGTGCAATGGCAAATACACAATTTGCGGCAAAAGTAAAAATTGTTAGAAGTGATGACAGTACTGAATTTACATCAAATCCTCTGGAAAAGTTTTATAGGGATAATGGAATCAGTCATGAAATGAGTTTTGTAGACGCTTCTCAGCAAAATGATAGGGTTAAAAGAAAGCACCATCACATTCTTAATGTTGCGAGGGCTTTAAGATTTCAGGCTCATTTACCTTTAGAATTTTGGGGAGAGTGTGTTTTGACTGCAGCTTATTTTATTAATAGAACTCCTATTGCCATTCTTCAATGGAAAACTCTATACGAAATACTCTTTAAAAACAAGCCTAACTATGATTATCTATGAGTTTTTGGGTCTTTATGTTATCTCGTCACATTCAAAGGCCTAAAGATAAGTTTGCATCTAGAAGTCGAAAGTGCATATTTATGGGATACCCTTTTGGGAAGAAATCATGGAAAGTTTATGATTTAGAAACCAGGAATATTTTTGTGAGCCGTGATGTAATATTTCATGAGGAGATATATCCATTTGCTGAAATGCAAAATAACAAGAAAGGTGAAGTAAACAACTTCGGGAGGCAAGAAAAAATGCATGTTGAAGATGACTTTGATGCTTATATAAGGCATGGTGAGTCTGGGCAAATTAATGTGCCTAATTTCACCAATTTGGGTGAAATTAGTGGACCACACCAAGACATTGGGCCATCTGGGTCACAAGTGCCCAACAAAGTGACTAATAGAGGCAACCAAAGAGAAAAGACCCATGTTCTTTACCAGTCCCGTCTGCAACAAGCCCTGGGTTAGAAACTAGGCCGCGGGAGTCCAGTAGTGTAGCTAAAAGGGGGAGCAACTTGCCAAGCGTACCAAACCAAGAACTTAGGCTGGGGGAGTCCAGTAATATCACCGAAAGTGGGAGTGATGATGCTTCCACAGTATTAGTTCGAGAAAAACGGGCTTGCAAAAGCCCAACTCGTTTGCAAGGTTACATCTGCTACTCTGCATCCACAAAAGACCCTTCTTCAAAGCCCACATCTTCACTTCCTAAGGCCTCCTCAAGTAAACCTTATCCCATAGCTCGTTATATTAGTTACAATAAATTTTCTAAAGCGCACAGAAATTATTTCGCTGTTATTTCTAAAGTTATGGAGCCCATATTTTTCTATGAGGCAGTGTAGGACCCCAAGTGGAGAGAAGCCATGATAAAAGAAATTGAAACCCTCGAAGAAAACAACACATGGAGTGTTAAGTCATTACCGCCAGGAAAGAAAGCTATGAACTACAAATGGGTATTTAGAGTAAATTACAAGTCTGATGGAAGCATTGAGAGATATAAGGCACGGTTAGTAATTTGAGGGGACGACCAAATTGAAGTTTTTGACTACAACAAAACATTTGTTCCAGTTGCTAAAATGATGAGTGTAAGAACATTTCTTGCAATAGCAGTTGCAAAAGGATGGGATTTGCATCAAATGGATGTAAATAATCCATTTTTACATGGGGACCTTGACGAAGAAGTTTATATGACAATGCCACTGGGCTTTCATACATCTAATCCAAACAAGGTATGTAGATTACAAAAGTCTCTATCCTCTCGTCAGTGGTTTGCCAAACTATCTTCAAAACTTTTGGAATATGGATTCACTCGTTCTTATACGGACTATTCACTTTTTACCTATAAAAAAGGAGAAAAGTTTGTGGCACTGCTCATTTATATGGATGATATTGTTCTCACAGGTAATGATTCCAATGCACCGATTTCAAAGCTTGCATGGACAAATGTTTCCATCTTAAGGATCTACGGGATCTAAAATATTTTTTGGGAATAGAAGCTGTAAGAAATTCCTTAGGATTATTTTTATGCGAACATAAATATGCTTTACAGATAATTGATGAATGTGGGCTTTTGGGATCTAAGCCTGTATACTTTCCTATTGAGATGAACCATAAGCTTGCCTTGGCTTCAGGGAAGCCTTTATGCAATCCCACTGAATATCATCGCCTGATTGCGCAATTGATTTATCTTACTATCACTTGTCCAGAACTATCCTATACAGCACACATCCTATCTTAGTTTATGCAAGATCCTAAAGAGGATCATATAGAAGCCGTAAGAATAGCTCTAGGGTATTTGAAAGGTAATCCTAGATAAGGCATTCTAATGCAAAGTGATTTAGAGTTATAGGTTTATGCCTATTGTGACTTAGATTGAGGCGCATGTCCCTTAACTAGGCGCTGCTTAACTGGTTTTCTTGTAACTCTTGGCAGATCCCTATTGCATGGAAGACAAAGAAGTAAAGCACAGTATCATGTTTCTTTGTAGAGGCTGAATATCACGCTATGGCTATAGTGACCAGTGAAATGATTTGGATCAAGACCTTGCTCGCTGCTTTGGTTGTGTTCCTGGAAAAACCTCCGCAACTGTTCTGTGACAATCAAGCAGCTCCTCACATCGTTAATGTTTCACGAAAGAATGAAGCATATCAAAATCGACTGTCACTTGGTAAAGGAAAGACTCCTATCTGGTGACCTTGTTATAAGCTATCTACCTTCCAAACCTCAAGTTGCAGATATTTTCACAAAAGCATTAGAAGGCAATAGTTCATGTATCTACGAGGCAAGTTGGACATGGTAGATGCTCATGCTTTACCTTGAGGGGGAGTATTAAGGAACTTAGTATTGCAAACAAATGTTGTAGTTGTATTTTGTTTCCAACTCTTGTATTACTCGGTTTCTTGGAAGGGAAGATAGGCTAGAGTTTGAATTGTATTAGAATGTTGCTTGTGTTATACTTTGTAATATATAAGCCACACTAAGTGGCCATGAATGATAGAGCTTCAGGAGTATCTTCTCCATCAACTCAATCCAATTTATTTCATATCCCAACATCTTTCGTGAGCAGTTTAATTAAATATAATTGTTCTTCTATCAATACATGTTAATTTAAGTGATTGGGAAATTTATTCTCCTTAAATAAAGTCTCGAATTCGGGTATTGTGAATATGGAAAATCTGTGATGGGAAACCTCTACCTCTTATTAGGCCAACAGTAACTTAACTCTAGTGAAATAGATGATCCATGACCAACAACCAAAAAAAAAGTTGTTCTTCTTTCTCTAATTGTTTTTTTGATAAAAAAATGAGGGTGTTAATTGACACTACTTGGACCAACTTATCTCTGTCATTGGATGTAAGGCTCCGTTTGATGTTGGAAAATTTGGTGGAAAGAAAAAAAATTGAAAAAGTTAATTTTTTTTCTTGTATTTGGTTTAGAGAAAATCACAAAGAAAAAAAATATGGAGGAAAATTAGGTGGAAAAATTTTTAGAAACAAGTGATAAAATTTTCGTCATAAAATTATAAGGAAAGTTTGAGGAAAATTTCCAACCTCCTCCAACCTTGCGTTGCTTAGATGACATCAACATGATTCAAGTGATTCATCAACATTCAAATCTATCATCTAAATTCATGTATTTTTCCCTCAATTCAAACAAGAAAAAAACTGATTTTCTCACTACTTTTTTTCCCTTCACTTTTTTCCCTTCAACTTTTTTCTCTACCAAATTTTTTAATGACCAAATAGAGCCTAAAAGTACGAGAACTGAAAGTTGAGATTAAGATGAAGAACATTATAATTGTGTCATGGTCTTATTTGATAATTACTGTAGTTTGTCATCGTTAGGTGTTGGTTGATTGCATTAATTGCTATATGTTAATGATTAAATTATATTAGTTGTTTGCATTAATTTTTAGCACTAGTTATTAAATGTTGGAAAAAATGTGATGAAATAAAACATTTTTTAAAAATATGTGAGATAAAAAATAAGTTTTTTTTAAAAAAAATCGAAATTAGGTAGACTTGTGTTGAATCACAAGTGTTTAAAGTTGATGTTTTCAAATCCTAGAGTCAGTCATTGTCATAAAAATTTGCAGTTCTTAAATCATGATGCCATTATACTTTGAATATTTTTTCCTTTGGGCCAGGAATGCTAGTGAACTTTGTTTCTATAATTTATGCCATTATAAACCATTTTTTGATATTAAAAAAAAAGAAGTGTCATCCTTTAACGTTTTTGACTGGATGTAGGCAGCAAGCCAGTCATACTACAAGAACTCTATTTTGCCTTTTTCTATGAGAAATAAAGGGAGGAAAGGGCTTACCAATCCTAGGAGGTTGGATTTCTATTTAGAATCATTTGTACAAAAATAGTCTCTCTACGGGCAGAGATGCCAGTAGAGATAAGGTTGTCTTTATCTGGATCTGTCCAAACCCTGTAAAAGTGGGACCCACAATAGAAGGTGGTTTTGTTGTACAAAACTAGAAACACAATAGTGCCCTTATACACTATTATGCCACCTCAATCTGATCAGAGGAATATAGGAATAGATTGGAATTTAAGAAGAAAAATGGTTTAGAGGATAGTCCTTTAGAAAAAATATCCACAATCTATACATGAGTAGGAATACAATAAACAACCAAAACTTCAACAGTAGATACAAACAAGGTCATAAAGTGTAATCCCTAGATCATATAGGAGCTTGCGAATCTAGATAGTTTTGATAACAATGTTGTCAAAAGCCCAGTACTCCACTTCAGTAGAGGATTTGGATATCGTAAATTGGTTCTGGGATCTCTAAGCAATAAGGTTGGTTCTAAAATACACAGCATAGATAATGGAGGAATGACAAGAAGCCTTACAACCATGCCAGTTGACATTAGAGTAGGTAATAATGATATAAGATGAAGTAAATGGTTCCATCATTAATCCATGATCCGTAGTACCCTGCAAGTACCTGAAAATGAACTTGACAACATAAAGGTCAGTATCGAGGGGAGCATGCATGAATTAGGGAACTATATGGACTGCATAAGCAATATTAGGATAAATCATTGTCAAATACTATTGAGCACCAATCATACTACGATACTAAGATGGGTCGGCAAGTAATTCACCATAAATAAGAGATAAGGTGGTTCGTGCAATCGAAGCAATACTAATAGGTTTTATAGTGTGGAGGGGAAATTTATGGAGCAAATCATCAACTTAGTTCTATTGCGAAAGAAATAGTCCCTAAGGACACTAAACTAACTGAATGTAAAGGAAAAAGTGAAGATCCTGAAGATCCTTTGTAGCAAACCGGTTTGAGAGAAGAGATGTCAAGGATTGAAGAAGAGATGAGGAACCGTCTGTCAAAATAATATCGTCAACATATAGAAGCAGAATCAAAGTATGGGAACCAGTGCAAAGAATAAAGATAGAAGGATCCATAGTGCTACCAACAAAACCATGAGACAGAAGAAAACTGTTGAATTAGTGGAACCAAGGTCTAGGTGCTTATTTCATATAGACTTCTTTAGTCAGATGTCCATAAAGAAAGATATTGTTGACATCTAACTAGTAAATGGTCCATTGAGAAGAGATGACAAAGAAAGAATAAGACGAATGGCAGCAAGTTTAATAATGCGGTTGAATGTCTCATGGTAGTTCATGCCTATTGGTGAAACGCCTGAGCAACCAAATGAGTTGTGCTCATCTCAATAGTACCATTAGAACGATACTTTACCTTATAAAACCCACTTACTCTAAGCCAATTTTTAAGAAGGTTGGAGTGGAACCAAGTCCTAAGTGCCATTAGCCATTAATGCATTATATTCCTCAGCTATTGTCGGTTCTTTTTTATTAAGGGTATTTAGAGACTTGTATGAAAGAAGTAGGTTCAAACTCAATAAAGGAGGTAGGAGGGAGAGGATGCATCGAGGTTTATAAATCCTAGACTTGACTAAGTCTACATTTTATAGGTATTAAAGGTGGGATGAGGACAACAAATGAGATCCACTTTAGCCTAACTCGGTGAGATGGGAGCTGATCCAAACATAGCCTCAATGGAAGATGTAGCAGCAGCCTTAGGACAGGAAGACATCGAGCGCAGTTGAGGGGGACCAAGCAAACACTCAACAGACTAAGGAGACATAGGGGCGGCAGACAAGTACGCATAAGGGGGAGAGGGAGCCCACTTTTTGGGCGATTAACGGGAAATGCCCCAGCAGCAACAAACCCAAGAGAGATAGGATGCATTGGAGAGCTAGGTGGGCTGGGGAGCACATTTGGTCTCATAGGGAGTGGACTAATATGGATTGGATTAGACGGAATAATAGAGCTTAAACAACTCACACCATTTCTGGAAGAAAGAACCCAAACAGACACACAAGAGGGAGAAGAAGTGGAAGGGGTGACCACGATAATATAGGTGCAGGTAAGGCGCAAAATATCATTTATGATAAAGGAAGGAGACCGACGAAATGTTGAAAAGAAAAATCATTTCCTTGAAATGAGACGTGGTGACTAATATAAATAGGATTAGTAATAGGGTCCAAGCATTTGTACTCCTTATAATGTGTAGCATAGCCCATAAATATACACTAAATAGACCTAGGAGATAGTTTATTTGTGAAAGTAGCAAGAAGATTAGAAAACAAGCATAATTAAAAGGTAAGAAAACCAGAATCTAGGTTTTTGGAAATAAAAACTAATAGGGTGGTTTATCATTTAGAATAAGGGTAAGGGTAGGCTACCTCTTAATGGTGAAAACAATGGCATAGGCCGCATCCAACCAAAAAGAGGTAGGAAGTGAGGCATCAATAAGAAAAGTACAATTCAGTTTAAGATTATACATATACTTCTGTTTTGTAACCCCATTCTGTTGTTGTGTATCAAGATAAGGTTTTCAAAAATAAATACCTTGTTTAAGAAAAAGGCCATGCATGGAGGTTTGATCAAACTTTTGTCCTCGATCACTTTCAAACATTTTAATTTTACGATGAAAGAACTTTTCAACAGAGGCCTTAAATGTTCAAAAAAATTCGTAGTCATTTCTATTTCGTAGGATAAATCCACAAAAAATAAGAGAAATCATCAATAAAAAAATGTAGTACTTGTCAACTTTATGAGATAGAATAGTGACTGCTACACATCAGAATGTATCAACTTAAGAGGGAAAATTGTATGAACTTTAGCAAAATCTATATGGCATTGCTAAATAACAAGTCATGCAAGAATCATAAAAAGAGGTTGCAA
>NCQV01024058.1:18363-32120 GCA_002740545.1 Lophocereus schottii | reverse complement strand
ACACCTAAGAGGTTCCAGGATCCGTTGATTTGTAGAACTTAGCGTCAGTGTAATTAACGTCTCCCCGATGGAATGGACACGTATTGTTTTTTGTCATTGGCATACTCGTCAGTGTATTTCAAACACTAGTGAAGAGTGGAAGCAATAGCCTTACTAGTATGAAGCCATGGCCGCCTAAGTAGGGCATTGTAAGAAGTGTCAGCATCTATCACATAAAAAAGAGGATCCGTATAGAGGTTATCTAGCTCACCTTTCAAAGCAATGGTGCCTAAAGCTTTGTGCCCCACCTAATTAAATCTTTATATTGTGCGCAAAGTTGGGGACAACTAATTTAGTGTTATCCCTATCACTCTCAATACCCTTAAAGGAACAAGGTTAACCACAGAACCACAGTCAAGTAGAATACAATTTATCCTTCTATCCCCGATCATACCGATGACACATAAGGGCCTATTATGATTTGCAGCTCTCAACTGGAGGTCCTCATCAGAGAATGTTATGCAAGTCATGCATGCAACACATTGGTTTAAAGGAGAGGATAATACCTCATCCACCTCAGTAGGGTCAACTTGATCTTTGTAGTTGTCAGGATCCATTAACGCCTAAATAAGTGCCTTTCTTAGCTTCTTGGACATTTATAAAGCATCGTAGACGATTAGATGCATTGGGATTCGTTTGAGATGAGAAATGACATATAACAGACCTTTTCCTTATAAGGCCCTTGACGAACTTCAAAAGGGACCAGGACGGGAAGATCCTTCTTAGGGTCTTTAGTTAACTCCTCGCCTCTAGTGACACCTTTGCTATTTGAGCTTGATAAGAGTGCTTCTTTTTCATTTTGCTCCCTAGCATTCTCCGATGTTGGCAATTCCTTTAGTGCCATTTCTTCCTCCTTCTCTTTTCTTGTCGATTCAGGTGGTTAGAGTTGACGACCAGACCGGAGAGTTATTTGGTCCACTTCTTGAGTATTTACAGGCTTGACATTCACCTCTTCATATTCATTAGCCCATGGGGTGATACAACACTGGGCCACTTCCCCTTCTTCGGGGTCATCATCCAAGGAGCCACAGCCAAGAAAAACCTTTAGGGATGTAATCACTTAAAGTGAAAGGAGTCTTAATCGATGGCACGTACTCCTCTTCGGAAGTTGTGTCTTAATCTTAATCGATGGCACGTACTCCTCTTCGGAAGTTGTGTCTTACTTCTTTTTGGCCCTTGATTTCTCTTCTAGTTTTTCTTATTTTTCTTTTGTGGCGGCTTCTGTCCTCTTATTTTAACTCCTCGGGATTGAGAAGCTCAGACCACTCCCTACTAAAATGGTCTTTTGCTGAAGTAGGTTTACCACCCAAAGCCGCCATCATCATCATCTTCTGATGTTGCCCATGCCTCTAGCTTAGGTCTAGGTAGAAATCATATAAGGTGGGTGCTCCCAGCGAAGGATGAGGTATATCTGGATTGGCCCAGACTATTGATACGTAATCATCGATAATGAATTTGATGGGGACTGTATAAGGTGGTAATGACACTATTGGGATCCCTTCATTAGTTTTTGACAATGACGGGTATGAGCTGTCATTTTGTTTAATCGTTGTGGTTGCATTTGATGATGTAGTGGGCCCTTTAGGTGGAGCTCCTTCTATCTCAATTTCTCCTCCCCTGACCATGTCTTTGATTATGTCTTTGAAGACATAACAGTCCTTTATGGGATGACTGATGATCCTATGATGTGGGCAATACTTAGGATCATTTGTCCTATTGACTTCAGTAGGTCGCTTTGGTTGTGGGAGAGAAATGGCTTTTGCAGCCATAAGCTCATCAAATATTTCTTGGACATCATCATCATCGAAGGGATATTTCTTTTCCTTTCTTTCTTAAAGGGTGAGTCGTTGGCTTTCTTCCTTTTGCTTGATGTTTTTCTTGACATTTCCACCATTTGTTAGCCTTGAGTTTGTTTTGATGAAGGTGGCCATTGACTCTCCATTTTTGATAGGCCTTTTGCCTTCTTCCCTCTCAGGTTCTGTACTTCTGATGGGCAAGTTGTCTTTCTACATTACTTGCCTTAGACATAAAGGCATCGAATTTTTAAGGCTCGGCAATGCCAACATATATAGCAATTTGAGGATCTAAATTGTTTGCACACATTTGAACTACTGATTGCTCGCTTAGCTTTTGTGGGCATTGCAAGCTCAGACTTCTCCAGCTCATGATGAAGTTATTAACACTTTCGTTTGGCCTTTGGCGTGTCTCAGCAAGGTCTATTATGAAAACTCTTCGCTTTGAACTCATAAACTGAGCCAGGAATGCCCGTTGGAGGTCATCCCAAGTATGCAATGACCCAAGCTGAAGCTGGGTGTACCATGTAAACGGTGCCCCCTTTAGGGATTGTGCAAACTATCTAATTAATAATACATCACTTAATGCAGTTTCACCATATGCTGAGTAGAAATGGGCCAAATGTTCATGTGGTGACCCATTGATTCTATCAAACTTCTCAAAGTTTAATTTTTGGTAGCCTTTGGGGAAAGGAATTAAGTCATAGTAACTTGGATAGGGGTTCCTGTACCCCAACACTGGAGGGCTCATGGCTGCTTGGTGCTCTCTGATCCATTGGGCTATCAACTCCTTGATATTTTGTGGAGTGATAACTGTGTTGCTACTGTCAGCCTCATTATTTTTTTTCTCGCTCTCTGTTTTCAAGGTGAGTAGTGAGATTAGCGATTTCTACCTCTTTTTCCGCAAGCCTCCTTTGTAACTCTTGCATTTCTTCTCAAAGGCTTGGAGTGCTGGTCACTAAGATCGGTATGTTGTCGGCTTGATCATCCTAGCTAATTTGGCCTTGTTGGATAAAAGTCGACAATTCCTCTTCATTGTAAAAGGTAGGACTTGTAGCCTCATCTTGTTCTTCAGGTTTGCCCCAACGTTGGCTGAGGATGGTGACAGAAGATTGCAGAGTCACTTCAGCGTATGTCAAGGTTTTAGCCCTTGATCTTATCATCGGGCTGCTATAAACTTGTGATCCAACCCCTTCTAAGGTCATATTACTTTAGCTTTATGATCTAGAAGGCAATATCCTCCTACCTTTTATAGGAACTAGAGAAGGAGTAGCCTCCCTGACCCGTATCCTAGGCACCACAGTAGGGGTGCTTGAGGCCGAGGGTTTAACGAATTTAGTCTTCGGAGTTTTAGGGGCTGTTACCTCCTCTAAGTAAGCGGTCATCATTACCTCAGCCATGGGAATATCAATAGGGATAGTCCCGATGAAGACTCTTTTTATGCAACAAGCTTGAGGAGCTTTTTAACTCTTGAAATTTCTTCCCTAAACGGCTTATAGGGGCTTTTTGAGGTTGGGGCATGCCTTATTGGTTCTGCCCCCTTTTTGGTGGGTGTAGGAACCCAAACTTACCTTGGGGCTAGGGTCGGCACCTGAGCTTTCCTTGGTGTTAGGTTAGGAACCCAAGCCTGCCTTGGTAGGGTTGTGACTCGGTTTACTGATGCTTCCCTTGTTAGGGTTCTCCTCAAAGTTGGAATGGACATACAATGGGGAACTAACACTGGGTTGTGTGGCATAGCCATCGATGGGGCTGTTGTGAAGGATGGCCTTTATTGAAAAGCCCACCTCAAAGTTGTTTTGGCTAGTTGTAGAGCTGGTGATGAAGCTAGCTTGGGTGCGCTAGACTTGGCGTGTCGCTTGTCGCTTCTATGCTTATTGCGCTTCAGGTTCTTGACCGCTTTCTTGGTTAGCAGTATATCGGTCATAGAGCCAGGCCTACTTGCCTTTCCAAGGCCCCATAATGGTTCTATTGAATTTGACGGTGGGAACTCAGCAAGGGTGGATCATGGCCCAACAGTAAAGACCACCTGCACATTCTTTCTTTCCTGAAACATCCCCTGTTTGATCATGAAGGTGACGGGAAGCTCGTTGAAGTTGATGGTGACTTGAGGTGCCATTGTTCCTTCGTGAAAACACACAAAAAACAAAAGAAAGGTAGAAAAAAACAATGCATATGAGTAAATATAAACAAATCAGAGATGAACAGGAAAATATGATCCCACCGAGTGTGCCAAAAATTATGTTGAGCAAAAATTTGATAAAAATGAATAATATGCACAATACAACTTTCCGATGTAAAAAAATATACATCGATTTATTTTGAGTACGTCTTTATTTAAGAGAATAAACCTCCTTAATTACGTCCTCATCTTGAGAGACTACCCTTTGATTCCGAGTCATTCTATTTTACTTATTCTTTCGCTGTTTTGTTTTGCATTAATAGGACTTATATAATTTGGATCCAATTATCATATTTCAATGTCAAACACCCCTCCAAAACTTAATTGCATTAAATAGTGGTTGTATAGACACCTTCTAGGAAGGGTACTATACGTACACATTCTTCATGTATAGGTTAGGGAACGGTTAATTTTATTTGACTTGGAATTTGGATTGCACTCACTTTTTATCATGAGCTGTCTATGTACCTCTCTTATACAAGATTCAAACAGCTGTAGTTCTTTTATTTCATTTGATTTAATTTATCTTTTATTTTGGTTGAGTTATTAACCATTTGATATGGTTTTAATTATTTATGTTGGCCGAAAGCAAATGACCATAATTTTGATTTAATCTTGATATTTGAATCTTTTTTTTTTAAAACTCTTGTCTAAGTTGTATTTTTAGTCGTTTCATGATTTTTATTCATCGATTAAGTCTTTATTGGGGTCGGTCTGTTAAGTTTGTTTAACTTGCAATTGCACCCATAATTTATTTATGGGTTTCCTACGCCCTCTCAGTATGATCAAACCAATGTAATTCTTGGCCCAAAATTTATTTAAGCTTAAGTTTTCGAACTCTAATTGTGGCTTTTCGTTATACATATTGACATCATGGACCTATCATATTCTTGAACATTTTGTTTGTACACTACCTAGGAGGAAATACTGGGAAACATAAGGAGGCCACACATGTGCCAAAAGACAAAATGTTAGTCTAAGCTTGCAGGATGGCAAAATTTGTTTAGGCTTACATCATACTCGATGTTCAGGTGCGCTTTCAAAAAGATGAAGATGATAAAATATCCTCTATGACTAGGTCCTCTTCAGCGTAGTTACATGGTAACCTAAAGTTTGGTTGATGTCCTTTTTATAAGGATGCTATCGAATTGCCTCTTTAATATAAGCGTAGTGGTGCTTGTGTAAAGCCCCCTCTAAGGATAGAGCTTTCACTTTGGCTGAGCCTAATTAAGGCAAGGGTCAAAGTACAGATGTTGAGACAATTGTTGATACAATCATAAAAACCTTTAATGTAGATTTACGGTTGGCGTGGGTTATGTGTGCTTCTTGTAGTATTGCTATTACGAATGCTTAATTCTGTAATCCAACTTTTCTTAGTGATCAAGGCAATGGTGGGTTGGTAAATAGGCTAGGTGTCCATGTATAGATATAACTGCTATCCTAAGTGAGATTATGTAAGTATGTGGATTATGCAGATTTAATTACGCTGACTATGCTAACTTGTAATGACCTAGCCTCATATGTATGTAAGTGAAGGTCTCATATTAAGGTTAGGGTATATTGGATAAGGCATGCTTAAGATATAAGTGACTAATGGGGTACCCATAGTGGTGCTCTATAGATTAGGATGTAATATATTATAAGAAGAGGGATAAAGTTAAAGGACTGCTAGGTTAGCATAGGTCATGGGTACAAGTTACCCAGGGTAGAAAATCATTCTTTTTAATGGCTGAGTAGCCTTTAGTTTTGTATAAAAGTGCTCATATTATGAAGGGTCCCCAATTTCTATTTATTATAATAGAAGTCCTAGATATGTAAGGATAGTGATAGCTGAAGGTGCTTTTTTTGGTTCTAATTGGACTAGCCTACAGGCCAATAGAGTAAATATGATGCTTCCTATGCTAAGAAATGTTTACTAGAAAGGAAAAAGTGTTGTATAGAATAGCCTCTAGTTTGGTATAAAGAACATTGTGATGCCCTTGTCAATAAATATTTACCATGATGGAAGCCCCAATTATCTAGGAAAATATAAGGGGAGCCCTCTATCTTGCATAATAGGTGAGTGTCCACTTAAAAAAATTAGTATGTGTTCTTGATGTTATAGTCACGTTGAGATGAAAAGTTTTGAATTTGGAATGGAGATGAGATTGGAGGCTTTGTTGATTAGGAAGATAGGATAAAGTAGGTGAACGGCTTGTCCAAGTTTGGTTTTATAGGAGCATACAATAGAGTGCTTCTAGTCTTTAAGAACCTAGGTTTTATTTCTACTCTCCTTTTGGCCTAGCCCATCTTTTCAAGTTTTCAGACAAGCCACTCTTTCTTTTTCTCCTTTTTTTCGTTTTTTTTTTTTTTTTTACCAAAGGACCCAATGGAAATCGATCTTTGTGGTTGGGCCTATTTTGAGATTACCTACATATCTAATGTAGAATTAGGTCAGTCCTAGTTCAAAGTAAGAACATGCCACTTAAAAGAGGGATGCCCCATGGAGGACTTTCGAGGGTAACCTTCAGGGTTAACATGCCAGAAAAAGGGAATTGGCGTGAAGGCTCAAGTAACTCTTATGAAATTCCCAAGTGTGCATGTGTGATAGAGTTATTATGAATCAACAATTTTTTCTTTCTTTATTTCTCTCCTTTTCTCTCTCTTTTTTTCTTTTCTTTTTTTATTTCCCTTCTTTTCTTTTTGTTCATTTCTCATTAGGCAGGGTCTTTTAGTCCGAATCCTCTTTGTTGATTGCTAATGTTGATATTACCTATGACACACTTCCGCTCCTAACTTTGGTCAAATGTGGCTACCAAAGAAATGTGCTCATTTGAAGGCTCAAAGGGGTTGCAAGTGGTAACTTATCAAGTTTAGCAAATGCAAATTTCTAAAGGGGGCCGCCTAAAAATTAAAGCGTACCCGTTTAAGCTGCATGGCCTATTACAAAGAAATTTCTTATCTTTCCCTTTTTAAGATGATGAATTTGAATCCTGAGTCTCTTTTTTTAATTTTATTTCTATCATTCTCCATTTGCTTAGCTTGCCTTGTGAGGTTTTAAAGCTAGCCCATTTTTTCCTCTTTTTCCCCTTTTTTCTTAACCTTAGATTCATATCGGCTAGAAGCATTCTAGTAAAGAATAAAGGAGATGTGTATAACAGAACTAGTAAAGAAAGATATATAATTAACGACCAAGGTTATATCAAACTTGGACTTGGGAAAGAAAACAAAAGAGGACGACTTAACACATGACATCATATCCTCCAAATTCAATAAAACTCAAGGTCTCCAATGTGGGGCATTCTCCGGTAAGAGAAGCTACCCTGATCTGAGCATGCTTTCCAGTTGATTCTTGAAGGTCTAACAATCTTTGATATCATGGCCCTATGCTGAGTGATATTTGTAATACTTGCTTATGTCCCAGTTCTTAGACTTTCGCATGTTTTCTGTCTCAGGTCTGATTAATGAGAGGTTGATCTCGTCTTTAAATAGAATGTGTTCTAACGCTTGAGTATATGTGGTTCCAATGGGAGTATATTCAGTGTGATGGTCTACAACATGCACATCCTTACTTTTAGAGCCATTATCTTTTTTAGCCCTGCTCTGATAGTTGGTCTTCTAATCATTAGTAGCTTTTGTGGGGGTTTCTCTAGCTAGCACTTCTTCCGAAGTATGCCAACATTCTTTAATATTATGGAACTTCAAACGGTGTAAATCTTAGGTGTTACCTATGTGTGGGTTGTAGGTTTCTAGTGAACAAGCTCATCCGATCAACCTCTGGGGTCAGTCCACTATATGGGTGACCTTTACCTTCCATCAAGTGAGGAAGTTAGAAAATCCTTCTTTTTCCTTTTTCTTGATTAATTTCAAGTCTCTGTGTGTGATTGGGATATCAACATCGTACAATTACTTACGTAAGAATTCTCTATGGAGATCAACCCAGTTCATGACTTCTCGTAGGTCAACAACATTATACGGTCTTCCCAGACCCTTGTCAAAGGTCTAAAGAAATATGATGTGGAAGATGTCCTTGTCAATTCCTTTTAAAGTCATAGCAATAACAAAGTTCCTCATATGATAGTGAGCATTTTCAATTCTATAGAATTTGATATTTGACAAGGTAATATTGAAGATAACTTCCGTTTTTGGATTGAATTGAATCTCTCATAGTCATACTTGTGGATTGACAAGGTACTCACACGAGAGAGCAAAATTAAGGCTACTGACCGAATGCCGATTCAGTAATAAGTAATGGCAAAAGTTCAAATTGGAAGATAGGTAGGACAAGTTCAATACGGAAATATTCCCTTGACAAAGAACCTTAGACAAAAGTTCAATACACATATACTTGAAATAGTTTAGGATTTCCCCTTTTTTATGGAGAAGAAAGTTATTTTATAAGCTAGTGGTTTCAATGTAAAACCTCTTTTTGGACATACACTTGTCGAAACCAGAAACAAAAATAAATGGTTTTACTAAACATGATACTAAGCAATGGTCCCAAATAAATAAAGGAAAAAGTGATTAAGAATATGATTTTTTTATAGGTTAACAATTTGATAGCATATGCAAGAAATAGGTATATGACCAATAGATAGTAGTTGTCTGCAACATTGGCTACAATGACTAACCGCACATAGGAGAGGTTGTGCGACTCAAACAAGTTAACAAGAGAACCTAAAACTGGATGACAGGGGTAAAGCCTAGTAGGATTAGTGTAGGAACTCTTAGCCATCAAAATCTAACTCAAGAGTAAAATACTTTCAATTGAAGAAAACAACCATTTTTTTCTTTTGAACCTTTGTGGTTCAGGGAACAAAAAAATAGGTTCAACTGAATAATTTTTATGGCATAAGCTCAATTGAAATTTTTTCCTTCCCAAACTTAAAATGTGATAGTTAGGAGCTAAACCACGGAATAGAATCATATGATTCACATATAGGAATTGTTCAAAGGCTTAGTATTTTTAGAAACAACCTTCTAGGATCAATTTAGAAAAAAACTATTAGATACTTTAGAAACAAATAAAGAAACTCTCTTTGACAAAAAAATTGTTGAATTAAGGCCCAACAAGAAATGTAATAATTACAAGCCTAAAACGGTATAGAAACCCGAATGATAATTTAACAAATTGAGTTGCATGTCAAATCAGGAAATTCCATTCATAACTACAAATACAGTTATCAAAAATTTCGCACATATATATATTACCTCTTTCACATGACTGTGGTTGACTCAAGCTCAACCTAAACAAGGATAAAGTATAATTAGAAAATTACACTAAGTAGTTAAACAATTCCTCCTAAACCCTTTAGATTGCCTTACACTTTGCAATCCATTAAACTTTACATTTATAAATGGGCATGCCAAATTTTACTTTTTTTTCGATATTCGTATTCAAGCTATAGGGTTATCCAAACAAGATTTCAAGTGTGACTTCAAAATTACATAATAAATGGCACATAGCTCCAATTAGATTCAAAAATTACAATATGGAAACATGAGGATGTTTCTTGAAAACTTGTTTCTTAGTTTATGGTTATGTCGAAACTTAAAGTAAGGCAAAAATACCAAAACACTTGAGGGATTAAATTTTTATTAGGTTTGCTCAATTTTAGTATGTTGATTATATCTCTTTCGACATAAGTCTAAATCAAACGGTTAAAAATTCGAGGTAAACTTGACATCTGAAGCTATAATTTACCCAAAATCAACACCTAAATTCCATCCTAATTATTCCCATTTATTACAGAAATTAAACCTAAGTTTCTAGTCAAATTCCAGGATATATGTGCTTTAGGTTTTGATTAATTGTGAGAGTGAATGGAATTAGTCTAACACACAATTCTTATATGAGAGTAACAACATAGAGGACAAAACTTATTGCTTAAAGTTCTAAAATTTCACATTAGCCAGATCTAAAAATTCATAAAAATTGATTATGTTATTGAGCAAACACTATTTCTTCTCCTCACTAAGAGAGCTTTCAATCCCATCACTTCCTTGTTGAATTTATCTAAAAACTTTTATGTGTTAGAAGAAGAAAGAGAGGATGAAATTTTCTAGGAATTATTAAATAATATTTCTTTGAAGTAAAAGAGGAATTGAGTTCTCAAAGGACTTGTCATTCAGATATCAAAAGGAAAAGTTCTTGATCCTTCTAGATGTGAAGAGGCGAAGGAATTTTAAGATAGAAGAAGTTGGGAGGGTAGCCATGCTCAATGGATGAAGAAGTGTTTCTATTTTCCTAGAGTTTTTGAGTGAAAAAGAGATGAGATAGGTTCTTGTTTTTTACTTTTAAGGAAGAAAAAAAGAGAAAATAAAAGAGCCCCCCGCCTTCGCAAGTGTAGGCTAAGGGTTGTGGGGTCTCCCCATTTGTTTTAATACATATTGGAATTTGGGTTGGTCCAACAATGCTACATCTTATCAAATTGACATGCCTTACTTGCTAATTCTATACTATCTAAATTAATCTATTACTTCATGTCTACATATCCTAATCTCTAATTTAACCTATTGAGATAAAGTGCAGATGCATTTGATTTTTAATTCTTAACTCAAGAAATTAAGAATCACATCCCTGTATTTAGGTCAAAATTTTAGGAATTTTGACCTCGCATTTAATACAGGAAAACATGATTTTCAATTTTTCAATTAATTCAAATAAATTCAACTTTTTTAATTTGGAGAAATTATAAGGGGTGTTACATCCTACCCCCTCAAGATGAGTTTCGTTCTCGAAACCTGAATATATCTAAGAAGTGAACATGTAAGAATATTTCTATCTCATATTGATCTAGGCCTCCAAGTGTGCTCGATGTCGATATGGTTTGGCCAAAGCAATTTGATAAGTAAAATAGTCTCTCTTATGTTGGGTCGTTTCTATATGATGTGAAACTAATTTGGTTTTTTCCTAGCAGGTGAGACTCTCTTGTAATTAGACGGGATTTACCATTATCATGTGTGATAGGTTAGGAACATATGTGTGTAACTAGGATATTTGGAACCCTATATGAATCTTGATAATCAAATATAAGTTTCATCTGATAAGAGACTATGCTGATGCATTCGTGTACTTGGTTAAGACTGATATAGCTTGCAGCTAGTTTGCCTCCTTGACTAAATGCATCATGACATTAGTAGGTGAGACCTTCTAAAATATTTAGTCACTTATTGCAACATGTAGCTAATGATTTCTCTAGTATGCGTAGCTATCTGTGAACTATGGTCAACTTTCATTTGAGTTTGACCCATTTCAACCTTCAAAAGGATGCCTTGAAGAATTTCTATACCCGTAGCTTGAGTACCATTAACAGTGCTCTAATATGGTAGTGTATGATGCCTCCTACTCTACACGGCCTCATAGAGTATTCATTTTTTTCCTATGTTAGTAGTTTGTTGTTGTATGGGAACTCAGTGATAGTGAAGTTTTCATTTGAAGTTACCCTTAAAATGAGATCACAAATATGTAACATGTTTGTTATGTTTATATTTTCTGCTTTGTATGCCCATGGGTGGTAGGAAAGAATGTTGCGATGAAATTTATCTATCCTTATGTTTCCTTGGGAGTTCGCTTAAACTGGATGCAAATGAGGCAATTCATCTTGTACCTCGGATTAGGCCCATTGGGTCAAGATCCTGGGTGGGTAAGAAAGAAAGGGTAAAAAAGCCTCAATCAATTAGTCTAGCCTCTACCATGGAGAGTTCTTACTCTGTGGGTTAAAGGTAAGTCCCTTGTTAATTGGTGACGGTCTCCTTCCACTTGTACCAAGATTCAAGCTCAATAGTAATTAGTAGTATCTACTACACTTCTCACCATAATGTGGTTATGCTACATTAAATGTCTAAATTCTTGACCATGGTAAAAGAGTTACATAAAGATCATCAAGAATGATATAACAAGATTACTAGCTGAACTTTGGGAGTGGTTTTCAGCACTATCTTAGTGGGCTAAGGCTAACAAAATGCCATCCTTCAGTACATTGGTCTCTTCTTATACAATTCCCTTAAACTTTTTTAAAAGTACTCATATTTTCAATTAACGCAATGCTAACTTGCAAAAGCCGTGGCTAATTGGCCTTATCGGCTTATCGTGGCTAATTGGCCTTATCGAATAGACAAACATTGTTATCACCTGGTGGATAAATATAATGTCAATGTATTCAAATGCTATTGACACAAAGACATTGGAAATTTCAGGAAAAAAGGTTGGTCAAAAATGGCCTGTAAGATAATCAAGATGTTGATGATATAACTAGAATAGTAGCAAGTCAATTAAACATATAACTTTGAGATTTTTAGGGCCACGTTCTGCTTTACCAACCTATCGAGCATTGGTGTTTACATAGATAATCCATACGAAATATACTATTGATCTCAGATAGATTAATACGGAACAAGTCTACATGGAAATCACAGTCTACTACTATGATGGGGCAGTATCAACCATAGCTCTACACCTAACCGTATCCTTGAGTGGAGAGTAATCCACAATGATGATAGTTGTGGTGTAATACCCCTAGCCCCTAAGGCCGGAAGCGTTACGTTTACTTAACTTTCTATTTAAATGCTAGGACGAAACGAACAGAATTTTCCCTAAAAACGAACCATTTGCAGGCTAAACACCTTACAATAAGTCCGTTTAAATAAACGGAAACGTAAAACATTTAAAACACAGCTCAACGGCCACACACCGGAGTTCATAACTCAACGAGCCACCAGCTCGGAGTACACCAAACAGAATAGTTCATTAATAAAGGAAAAACAAAAGATACAATTCAACCGTTCACACAACCGGAGTATAGGGCTTTACATCCCAAAATATAATTAACTTTAACTAAGAAGATATCTAACTATTTAGATGGTTGGCTCTACGGCCATACAGAGTGACTCCTAAACAATATGCATTATATGACCTAGAAAACTTAGTTTACAACCATTATAACTCAGAACACGTTATATTACATCGTCGAACTCGTGAAACTACTTCTATATGGCACACATAACTCTTTTTCAACTAGGGGTAAACTTCAACTCCGCATAAATGGCTTAACTTTCACCTGTTACAAAGAAAACCTGGGAAAAAGGGGAAAGAGTAGTGGGATGAGCAACCACACGCTCAATAAGTGTCCCCCAACCCCCTTAAAACCAAAACCGTTATAGGCAATATTATCTTTACTAGTCACATATCACGTTTCCATACTTTACTATCATATTAGGCATTCATAAAATTCTTATAGAAATATCACTAATCATAAACTTCACTTTAAGCACTCGCACATTTCTAGGTTTCTAAGTGACAAACTTCTTTACTAACAAGCAGTCAAACGCCTACGCAAAGGGCGAGGTTAAGCACAGGGTCTTCCTTTTTCATAAACATAACTTCTTAGCATTCCATTCGAACTATGCATGAAACCCTATTCATATGATGTGCACATAAGGTTATTTCTTTTCAGAATCATACTTTTCTTGGCATTTCATTCATTTGATATGCATAAGATACACACATTTCAAGTCTCAAACAATTCTCATTCATAGGTATGCATGAAATATGCTCATAAGACTTACTTTTCATATTCTTATCTTACTTAGCATCTCATTTATAAGTTATCCTTAGAACATGCACATATCATATACAGAAAGCTTTCTTTCTTTTACTAAAAACACTTCAGTTAGCCTCTTGAGGCTTATAAAAACTCTTCTCTTAGCCTCTTGAGGCTCATATTCTTTTAAAAGAATCTCTTTCATCTTGGTCTCATAATGACCCT
>NCQV01024058.1:5239-18259 GCA_002740545.1 Lophocereus schottii | reverse complement strand
GAAGAGATCTACACTCAATCTCAGTGAGATTAACTCACACTAAGCTCTTACTCCCCGGATAGCAACTAACTTTGAACCTTAACCCTCGTCAGGGTCTCTAGGGATTACTCGTTAGGCTAGGGATTCCCCCGTTCGACCAGGTTCACTCACATTTATTATCCCTAAGCACTTATCTTAGTCATTTAAACTGGTTATAACGACTAATAAGTTTGCTGCCTTTTACAGCGAAATCCTTTATCATGCAACTCATGCCTTTGTGAAACTCTTTAAGATTCCCCCATTCAAGCAGGTTCACTTCCAAAACTGTATTCATTTAGTTAAAATATGCCATCATGCAGTGATATTTATGGCTACCATTATTTCAAAACATGAAATCCTTCTTTGAAAATCTCACCCTCATGCACATAATGTAACTTGAGGACATGAAAGGGAAGGGGGGTCCACATATATCACATTCAAGCACTTTATAATCAATTCATCGCAATGAGCCGCACGTGGCCTCGCAATCCACATGATTGCGGTTAATTCACAACCCACGCTCCCTCCTCACAAGCATCGTACCACAAGAACCTTTAACCACTCATAGTCCTACCTCAAACCATCCAACTACCATCTCGGTTTTCAATTTAGTAATTATAACATATTATCATGCTAGCTTATAAAGAGATAGGGTTTAGGTACTTACCTGGGCAAGCAGCAACTTCCAGCGGTGCGTTATAGCATTTATATAAACACATATACATATATATCTATATCGCATCAATTTGAAATGAGCACTTGATGGACCGTATTAAGCTAACAAAGCATGAAACTCAACTAGATTTATGTATTGTAGTTAAGGGGGTACACATGCTCATTTCGTCGTTCGAATGTTGTTTCCAAGCTACTTCACAAGCATAATTCAACTAAATAGGCAAGCATCGATTTGAGGCGTTCATTCAATATTTCGAGGTTGTATTTCAAGCCTAATTTAACCTTTTAAGCATAATACAATTCAAGACGTTGGTTTAGTACATCGAAGTTACTATTCAAGCATAATGAAGCCATTTAGACATGATACGAATCGAGGCATTCGTTTAGCGCATCGAAGTTACTATTTGAACCTAATTAAATCATTTAAGCATATTATGATTCTACACATTCGTTCATTATAACGAAATCATTGAACGACCATGAGTCAACTAATCGTACAAATAACGATTCTAAGCATTTATAGTTTACTTCGAAGTTATTAAACGATCATGAGTCGACTAATTGTACATATAACGATTCTAAGCACTTATAGTTTACTTGGAAGTTATTAAATGATCATGAGTCAACTAATTGTACATATAACGATTCTAAACATTCATAATACATTTCGAAGTTAATAAACGAACATGAATTAGCTAAACTTACCTTATTTCGATTCGAATGCTAACATGATAATTCAAAACTACTGTTCAGGCATGAATTAACTTAATATATTCGAATCGATTCTAAACATGCACAATTCACTTCGAACTAAACTTTCATGCATAAACTAACTAAATTCACTTGGATCAATTCTAAGCCACTTTTCGAGTATTAATCAACTAAACAAACATATATCAATTCGAAGTCACTATCAGGTATAAGCTAGCTAAACTTAACCTACTTCGCAACTTAAAACTTAAAACGATTTTGAAACTACTAATACTTAGGAGGTGAGAAACACCCACCTTGAATTCAATCTAAGGACCCGATTTGGGTGATTTATGGGTGGTTAGAAATCCGGTTCTGCCTCTCCCTGTTGCTGGGCTGCTACTGTTGGTGGTGGTCGTCGGCGTGGGCTCACCGGTGGAGGCTCTTCGTCACCGTCGTCTCACCCAACTCGCCGGCCTCAATTGCGACAGCCGCTGGCCACAAGTCGCGGTTCCTCTCACTGGGTCTCTCTCTTTCTTCCTCGCTGGTGGTTGTGCTCGAGTCCGGCCGCACGGCCATCATTTCGACCGCCGGCACCGGCACTATCGCCCTCTCCCTCTTGCCCTCTCTCTCTCCTCTGGTGATGGCAGGTTCGCCGGGGGGTTGGGGTTTGAGGTCCACCCCCCTGCTCATGTCCATCGTGGAGAAGAAGGGGGCTTCTGCCTCCTTTTTGATTTTTTTTTTTTGTGTTCTTTATTTAATTCTTGCTCATTCAACTAAAGTTGCTAGCTCAATCTTGTACCCCTTGTTCTAAACTGAATCATTAATACAATCACTCATCGATTATTCCTTTCCAAAATACATCAAAGTTCGATTTTAATAAACTTCGAAACTAATTCTAAGGTTAACAACCTACTTGCATTCGGAAAACGACTAAATAAATAAAATAACGACTAAATTAAACTATCGATATAATTTAACGGCATAAATAGCACGAACTAACTTTAGAATCAATAATGGTATTAATAATTCTTTTTAATAAAATTATCGCCCACATAAGCACATCTAATAATAACTTAACTCGTAAAGTCAATAAAAATATGAATTTATAACGTAAAAAGATAATACAGTTAGCTTAATGAAAAACAAAGAATGCGAGTCTTACAAGTGGGAAGGGACTTATTATAGCCATGTAATACATAAAAAAAATTACAAGCTCGGAAACTTATTAAACTATATATTTTGTTAAATTTGAATATTATGCATTGGTTTGTGTCATATTGGGTCCCATAACTAGTTTAGTTTAGACAGCTTGGGCCTTATTCCACTCAAAAAAATACAAAAGAAGAGCATCATAGTAGCCATGTGAAGCTACCACTCCTCATCTAAAATCGGCTTTTGTTAATTAAAAAAAAAAAAAAAGAAGGGGAAAGAACAGTAAGGGGGGAAAAGGACAAAAAATGCCTCTTCATGCTAGCAGATTGCTAAAGCCTTGCTCTTCTTCGCCCAATCAACCCAACGACACATAGACAATCATTGTGGAAAAGAGCTCGGAGAAGCAAGAGGAAAAAGGGGGAATGACTAGACCAAGAAAATTGTGGCTAAGAAGCTAAATTACCCTTGTTGACTAATCCTTCTCTTCATTAATAGCTAAATAAATGGTTTTGATTAAATTTCAGATTGGGGTTAAATCAAGGGTTCATCAAAAAACTGTAGGTTGTTTTCTTCTTTCCTCTAATTACATTAGTTTTGAAAATTAATTAAATTTTGATGCTTGTTATGTGTTAAATTAGAGTAGTTTGAACCTAAAGTTCAAGTTTTCTTTATGTCAATTTTGGAATCTGGATTAAAAGTAGGTTGTGGGAATTGATAAATTACTTGAAACTCATTTGGTATAGATGTAAACCTAGTTTGGATGTTCTAAGTTGACGTTGGAGCTATTTCTGTTTTTCATTTTATGGTGTTGTTTCTGTTTTTTGTTTCTGGTGCTGTGTCTATTTTTGTTTCTAATACTATTTTTGTTACTATTTGTTGTTATTGCTGTTGCTGCCCCCTTCTATTGTTGTCCCACTAATGTATGTGATCAGCTCGGTTTTGTAAGATTACCACTACCACGATAACAGAGAGTTTACGCTAATGTAGTGTGCTACTTTAGTTATCACAACATGCCACTTGCTCTCACATAGGCATGGTTTTGCATGCAATTAGCTTTGATACCTCGCTCATTAGCTTCCTTTTTCTTTTAGGCTTAGGGTTAGGTATAGACGTAGCTAGCTGAGATATTATTTAAATGAAGCGGCTACGATACAAGTTTAGAGTATCGTGGGATGCTTATTCATAAAACCTATACTTTATTAATTCTCAAAAAAAGGTTTTTTCTTTATAGGAGAATTTTTTTGCTTTTGAATATTGTGAATTACGATTTGGTTAGATTGAGGGTTGGATTTCTCAATCTAACCTTGACATCATAGACAGGGGATTCCACTTGTTTGATGAACAGATTCCATTTACTTGAATTTTTACATGCTAAGATATGCTTAGCACATTAGGCAGTGATGAATCGTCATACTTGTGAGTCGATGAGTCCCAAGTTGGGAGTGGATGAGTTCTTTATTGCCATGACAAGGGAATTTCCATCCCCTATATACGTTAGTCTCCCCAGAGATGAGTGCCAAAAGTGTGGGCTGACTATTAGACTATTGTACCTGGGGATAGACACTTTCGATGAGTTTGTGTACTTGGTGTCAGTCTACTGCTTGAAACGGGTTACAAAAGAAAATGTTGATTTAAACTTGGTTTCCATTAGCTTTTGAACTCTCCTATATGATTTTAGAGTAGTCATAATTCCTGCGTAATTTTATCTTGGACTCTAAACCTATTTACTTCGCGGTTCTAAGAATTATACATATAAAGTATGTAACTATGTTTGTGTAAACCCTACTTTATATTTTTAGGGAGCTGAGGACTTCCCATTAAGCAGTTTGTGCTCATCCCCTAGTTTGTCCTTTTCCAAGTACTGAAGACAAGGAAGTAAAGAGTGTGTAGAAAATAGTTTGAGTGTTCCTGAGGGCCTACCTCTTTTTTGAGCTTTTCATGTATTTTAATATAGTAATAAAAGTGAAAAGCAGTAAACCTACGGCATGGGATAGGTTATGTGTGAGATAAGGTATACATTATAGTATAAGTGATGTTGTAGGGAAACTTTTGTAAAGTTTGCATAATGTAATATATTTAGCTGGGTGCATTTACATTCTAGAAGATTGTAATAGCTCTGCATGGCCTTAAGCCAGTGACCAACCTTTACGCAATATATCATATACGCATATTGTGGTTTTTATAAGTAGCTTGTGTAATAAGAGTGCAGTCCTCAACATTCTGGGAAGAGGAAAGGGCCTATTGGTTCTTGACTAATAATCGCTATGCCAATTTAGATTAAAACCAAAGGGAAAAAAACTTAATTATAGCAGTTTTAGGACTTAGCTCTTACAAATTATTTAATTAAATATTTATCTACCTTTATTTTTCTCTCTTTTTCTTTTCCTTATTTGTTATATTTAAATGAATCCCAAATCCCTTAGGACTCCCATAAGGTGTCCCGGCGGTGATGTGCTAGCATGCAGGTTGAGATGTTACATTTGGTGGTATTAGAGCGTAGACTAGTGCAAGGCTATGCATGACTCATATGTAATGTGAGGTACATTAGATGCCAGGGATGATGCGACTGTTGTTATTTAAATTTTTGCTTATATGATACGTGCTCATGAATTCGATGGTTGTGTTTATAGGAAATCAGAATGGCAAACTATTTTGATTTTCAAGATTTTGTTTATATGAACTTTTGGAGTGCTACAAGCAATGCCCTGTTCTTCTAGCATGTCCTTTAAATGTACAATATTGATGGACCTGAGATCCTCACTAGGGATTTCTAGGCTAAAGAGTTGATTTAGCTCTTGCCTAACTCTGATGAATGCGCTAAAATAAGTAGGTGTCTTAAAGCAACAATAACTGTTAGGGATGGTGTCCCTTTACCTCTAGGGAGTTGATTAACTTTCTATGGACGGTTATCCCCATACATGGTATATACATCGAATCAAGGGACTGTACATCTACATATGTAAGAACGTGTTCGAAGGGACCTAATACTTAGGAGTGGAGCCTGCACCATCCATGGGGGACTAGAAGGGAGAATAAGACATGAAAAAGGGGAAATGCATAGGTCGTATAGGTAATGTTCTCTAGCAAACCTATGGTAGGATGGCCAACCTTTGAGTTAGATAGGTACACAGGAACCAAGTAGATGAAATCTGGTATCCAGGTGGGTTTATCGAAGTATGACAAGGATAGATAAGCTGGTCAATTAAAGGCCAATTGAACATGTTCCAAGGCTTCAACTCCTGGATCTGATGACTCAGGATGAAGCTGATTTCCACAGAGATCAGATATGGATGAGTAAAATGCATGTAATATACTTTATCGCTGCCTACATATGTTGTCAAATTTCAGTGTTAGAGAAATTCAGTATAAAATAGGGGGTAGGTATAGTTTGTCACAATTGCATATCACAACTAATGTCGATAAATAAGATATGTACACTGAACCCACATACCTGTTGTGTGCGGCTAGAAACCCATGGTGTGTAATAGTTTGATAAGTGGAAGCTTGTGTGTGTAAATTAATGTGTTTTATATAAATCTAGATGTGTATAAACTGGTAGGTTATGAATCCTAAAATCTTCAAAAAAAAAAAAATAAATAAAATGATAGTATGTGCACAATGACATTAGATGCCTAGGAGGTAGCAACTACCTGCACCCCTACATCCACCATATCCAATGCCATCATTGCTGCCTCCACCTTAACTACTATGGAAGTGATATGTAAGTTTCATAAGCTTCAGCCACTGGGCTTTGAAGAAGGATATGACCCTTCAATGTACGAAGACTGGATGCAAAAAATTCAGAACTTAGTGTTATGGAATGCCCCAAAAGATACAAAGTACAACTCGCTACGAATTTGTTTTAACAAGAAGCTCACTTTTGGTGGAAAATTATGAATCCTAGAGAAAGAGAAGTACAACTCTCATGGCAACAGCTCAGAGATCTCCTATATTCTAGATACTACCCTTATGAGCTTAGTTTTAAAAAGCGCGAGGCGCATTGAGACGCATAGGGTCCCAAAGCGTGAGGCGCTAGGCACAAGGTGAAGGCGCACGCATCATGGATGCGAGGCGCACTTCTATGCAAATTTTTCATTAAAGTATTTCATATTTCACAAAGTATATTTTGTATAAATAAGGCAAATAAATGCATTAAAAATGTGATTAGACATTAATGTGGTTACTACCACCACAAATAATCTTAAGGTATGTTATCTAATCATCGTAGTTCCCAAATGCACGTACTTACAGCACAAGTTTAGCTCACCTTTTAGCTCCCAAGGGAAGAAAAGAAGGAGAAAGGCAAAGACAAGGCTAAAAAAAAGAAGAAAAGGGGGGAAGATATCACCTCAAATCCTTGAGGCGCACCTTATCCCCTTCGAGGCGCTAATCCAGTAGCCTCACACCGAGGAGCGCCTAGGTGTGCCTTGGGCGGGCTTTTTTAAACTAAGAGTATGAGTTCTTGCACCTGAAGCAAGATAACATGATGGTAATGAAATATGTCTCCAAATTGAATGAGCTGAGTAAGTTTTTCCTCCAACTAGGTGGCTATCGAGCAAGGAAGGATGGACATATTTAAACACGGATTATGATGGAAAAATAAAGGAGAAAGTTGTAAGCCTTACATTTACCAATTTTCAAGAAACGCACCAGGAGGTTGTGAAGACAGAAAGGGTACTAAAAGAAAATGAAGCTGAATGTGAAGCCATAATTCAGGGGAACAGAAAGCTTTGGATAGGTGAGTCTATATCTAGGAGGATCATCCAAAGAGCCAAACATTGGACGAGGGCAGTTAGGAGGTGGACGAGCATTAGAGGGCAAAATAGAACCCTTTGTGATTAGTGTAAGTGATATCATTCAGGCATATCTTGTGCTACTGTAGCCCCAGAAGCATGCATTGGATATTGAGAAATGGGTCACCATGTAGCCTAATGCCCTAAGGTTTAACAAATGAGACAAAATCAACTAGTAGACCCGTGCATAAAACATGACCTCTCCCTCAATAAGGGCAATCCTCAACAAATAGAAGATGGGGAAGGAAACCTCAGCCACTAGGCCGTGTTTTCAACATAATGGAAGAAAAAGATGATGATCTCAATGCTAAGTCAAATAAGGAACCTGAGCATGTCCAATAAGGCAAAGAAAAATGTGCAAGGAAGAAGGATTTATATCAAATGGGTCACCATGCTCGTGATTGCACTGAGCCCAAGAAGGTACTTAGCAATATCTCCTAGTGACTTTTTTGTTACTAGTTGTATTCTTCCTTCTGAAACAAATACTATGTGGATTGTAGGTTCAGGAATCCATACCAAAGAGCTACAGATCATAAAGCTTTACTGGGTGTCCAATGGATTTTAGATGGTTGGATGAGGACACATCTGGAGACAACAACAAGGTGGTAGTTGGAGGAATTGAAACATGCAAGCTAGTCTTACATAGTGGCCGATACGCTATCCAGTGTGAAATCCTACTTGCACGTAACATTTGTTGGAATAATATTACTACGTTGGTTTTGTTTGACTATGTTCATTGCAGTAAGGCCTAACTAGTTCTTTTAAGAACACCCTTAGTTTTGGATATGCTTTATTAGAAAAGGTTTGTTTATAATGGATATGATATTTGTCTCATTAGGACAAGTGTTTGCTTTTCCGTGTTCACATAATTATGATGATGTGAAATGTTTATTTGTCATGCTAGACTAAATCATATGGGTCAAAACCACTTATATGCAAAAGCTACCAAAATAAGATTTATTAGCAAACATGAGTAGCCTAGCCCACTTCTGAATATAGTATGGCAAGAAAAGCTACAAGAAAATCGTTCAATTTAGAAAGGTTACTAAGAGCATGATTTCCATTGTACTTAATTCATTTGAACATTTATGGTCCAATGAATGTGATAATAAGGCGTAGAGCTTCTGTATTTCATTAAATTTCACTTGATTTCGCCTTGTTTATTTGACCTCAGATGAGTCTGACGCAATATGTTAAGTTTGGTTGAAAACCAAATAAACCCAAGAGGTTAATGCCTCAAGACAAAATCATTACGAAATATTTATTGGCATTGTTTTATGGACGTTGTAATGAAAAAAGGACACTTTATTAGCTAATTATCCTAAAGCCTACAGCAAAATGTTGTTGTGGAGAAAGGAAATAGAATGCCCATTGATATGTTAGCATTAACAATTGCACAAAATTTGTGAATCTCCTGTTCAGGAGATCGTTCTTTTTTTTTTTTTGCAATTTATGATCTTGACCTTGTACTTGTAAAGTAATTTTATACCATTCTATATGAGTTATGGATTGAAGCCCAGTCAGAGAGTCTTGGGACCTCAGGGCTATACTATAACCTTGAAAGTTTTTTGGACTCATTGGGCTTTAAGACAGTCAGAGTGCAACTAAAACTTAACAAATATAGATGACATTGTAAAGAATGGATTTCCAAAGAAGGGCGAGACAGGTTAAGACTTATCTTTATCAATTATCCAATCTGAATCATATCCCTTCATTCAAGCAAGAGGGTTTTAATTGATGATGAATAAGCTCATTATCAAGGTCCACCTTCGTCATTAGGAGTGAATGAAAGAGATTCTATTTTTATTCCAACTGGGAGCAAATTCTATTCTTTTTCTAAGTGAGAGTAAGATAATTGGTCTTTATTTGAGTCGGATTAAAATGATTCAAAGAGGAAATGATTTAAGATTATATGAATCTTTGATAAGATATGATCATCAGAAAGCATTCCTCAATGCCATTTGGGCAATGAGGTAATGGTACATGAAACTTTTATGACACTCCTACAAAATGAAATTAAGCAGAGATTCCCTTTTTAAACTTTTAAGAATAAGTAGATTAAGGTAATGGAAATAAAATGGAGTAAATGAAGGTGAACAGCTGGTTAACCTTCTAGGACATAAAGTTATTTGAGAACTGAATTGCTCTTAAATTGTAAGGCTAATGACACAGTTGGTAATAGGTTCAACTTGTTGTAAAAAGGGTACACATAAAAGGATAAGATTAACTACAAAGAGTTTTTTTCCTCGTGTTATGTGCTGTATCCTAGCTTCACCTTTGTTTAGCTAATATCGCTAATTTAGACCTAAAGTCACATTGTATGAATGTACAAGTACTACTCTCAAAGGGGATCTAACTGAAGTTCAACTGAAAAGGGTCATAAACATGTGGTTTTTGGACATGTGAGGTCAATTATGACCTCAAAGTCTCTTCAACGGATTAGTGTACTTGTTTTACACAGTGTGGTTATCTCTATTGGATGCACTGTGATTGATGTCAAAAGGTCCAGAAGTAATTTTATAGTCAAGTCATTATATCTAGATGACTTACTAATAGCAAGAAATGCTGTAGAGTTACTACGTAAGGCAAAGGCCTTGCCATCATCTAACTTTAAGATGATGGATAAAGTAGCTTATACTCTTGAAATAAAGTTTCTGAGAGAATATTCAAAGAGATTGTTCTTTTTCCTAAAAAGAATGACACCAAAAAGTTTTTGGATATTCTAATATGCACAATATGACCAACTAGCGCTTAGATCAACAAAGGAGAGACCATACAATAAAATGTGTCCACATTCTATTAGAAAAGGACTAATGAGTAGAGCTTACTTGGTTATGTATAGTTACAAGTCTAATGTAGGACATGGTTCATATTAGACTTGGTATCTTCAAAATAAATATCAACTAGACCTAAAACTAGCACAGTGAAAAAGAGTTAAGTCATGAATTACGTAAACAGAACCTCTGATTTTGTGCTATTCATACATAGGTAGTAACTTGCATTAAAAAGGGTGCAATGGTCATGACTATGGAAGGGTTAGATGAGAAATGAACCTCCAAATATGTCTTTTAACTTGGAAATGGTGCTAAACTGGAATGAGCCACTCATATGTTAAACTTGTTAAAGGACGTGTTTATGGCTCTATCCTTAAAAGCATAAAAGTCTATTTTGTTAAAAAGGTACTTCGACTATTTCATTAGTGGACCGAATAGTTTTGTTAAGTAATGGTATATTGGGACAAGTTGTAATCACATGCACCAAGAACCTTTAGTATTGTCATAAGACTAGACGGATTGGACATAATCTTTAATTTTGTAAATGACTTGGTAGCACAAAAAGATAGTGAATGTAAAATACTTTCCTCCAAAGGAATTGGCTATAGAGCCATTAAGCAGCGTTGCTAAGGGGATGTACTTGTTGAGCGCATAAATGCTTAACAATCTGCATAGAGTACAACTTTCCCTAGTATGTTGTTCACCAATTGTTTTCCTAATGTTCACAAGTGATTATCTAATATTATAAACTTCAAATAAGCTGTTTTACATACACCTATTATCAGAATGCTTGAATATGCATTCTTATTCATGGATCCATGTTGTGCATTCTTAAAAGTGAAAAGTATGTCAAGTCGATTAGAGGTTAGTCCTCTCACATGAGTAACCACCTCCATTGATTTGCGTATCAATAGGAGATGAGACAAGATTTTAAGTAGAATTATTAGAAGGATAATTATGAGAACCCATTAACTTAAAGTCATGAACGTCGCCTTGATAATGACAGAAGTTCATTACAATGTATGGGTAAATATGAATTTTACATAGTCTGCCTCAAAGAGCCCAGATGTGAGTTCAAGTAATGAGTATATTTGGGAACTTAGTTTGGACAACGTGGTGTCCAAATATCATACGTACAATATTTTGGTTAAAGAACCAAAATACATATGCTCCATGGGAAAAAAGAGAATGTTGTAGCACATGTTTCATACTATGTGTGCAAGAGACGACTAATCATGTTAGTATAAGTTAGTCTGCTTCAAAGAGAATGTTGTTGCCTTATATTTGTACCCTTAGGACTCCAATCAACAGCTTCATACTAAAATCAGTGATCATTATCTTAGTGTGTTGCTAAAATATCATGAATGATTAGGTATGATGACATGTCTAGAAAAGAGTTGGATTTAGTCAAGAGTCTCATGAGAAGAGGAAGATCACACACAGAACCTCATTAGTTTCCATTCATCGGTGCACCAGTTACGACGTATGGATCATAATTATAGATATGAAATATGATTGTTTAAAGATGTAAGTGAGACATGTTAACGAGATTGGTCTCGTACCCTTCTTGTGAAGAGTTTCTCAGGGTAATGGGTACACAGGCTCCAGTTATGATGGTAAGTTTGAGGAAATACTTACAAAATTAGTGTATAACCTTCGACAATCATGTCGTGGATTTAGCATGGCGATCTTTGGCCTACATATGGAAACAAAAGGATAATGAACCAACTACCTCTTAAGCTAAGTGAAACACGTAGATGACACACATGCATAAAAGAGATTCCATACATAGAGTATGCAACAACAAATAAATAAAAACAAGTAGATGGTACAACCCTTAATTTTCCCCGTGTTTCTATGCTCTCACTCATAAATACTCAATAATATATGACTCTTGCTTCTTATTTTATGTGGATGGTACTCAAAGGGTTGGTTTATGATTAGGTTTTACCCATAGGAAGTGAACCTAACTCAAATACCAAAACTATAACAACCTTAGTTTTTAAGCAAATTATTTTATTAAATAGTTTAGAATACAAATATGATTCAAAGGTGGTCCCTAGGGCTGTCACCACCATGCCCGCTCAATAATTCAGATAGGGTTTCTACACATATTGTGTTGATTCACCATTATCAAATCCTAAATTAAAATAAACTCATTAATAATCTTAGGGAAAGCATAATTTGACATCATTAACTCAACTAATAAACTAACTGATTCCTTCATGCTCAATTATAAAGCTCGCTTATGAGAAAACCTCACCACTAAAACTTCATGCCCAAAATCCCTGTTGAAGCACAAAACTAAAAACGAAACACTTCAAAAATGAGTTGGTCAAACTCGGTAAGGCAATCATGAAAATGTAAACACAATGTAGCAATGCTAGTTTAAAATCTATTTGGCGAGATGGGAATAAACGGAAGATGCTAATAAACCTCGGAAAATCTCAATCATCGACATATTTCATGGATCTGCAATTCAAAGAAAACATGAAACTAACAATACATAATGAAAATAGGACTACCAACCGAACAACCCTTTAACAACTAGTAATGCGATAAGTTCAAAGGAGACAGGAGAGGCTAGAAACAAAGAGGCTAGAAACAAAAAAATCCTTTGACGGAAGAACCTTAGCCAAAAGCTCAAGACACATATAATTGGAGCAATTTAGGATTTCCAGTTCTTCTAAGAAGAAAGAAAATTGTTTTATAACCTAGTGGTTTTAATGTAAAACCTCTTTTCTGTGCTTACACTCATCCAAACCAAAAGTGAAAATAATATTATGTTCTTAAGCATGATGCTTAACAGTGGTGTTAAATAAATTAGGGAGAAACTAATTTAGGAATTTCCTTTTTTTAGTTCAATACCTTGATGGCACACACCGTAAAAAGGCGTATGCATGATAGACAGGAGT
>NCQV01023956.1:10614-27143 GCA_002740545.1 Lophocereus schottii | reverse complement strand
GAGGGCTAAGATTTTACGGCAAATGAGATGGACGACGGTCATGCCATGGGGCTCCGCAAATCACGGTCATTGGGGTCAACTTAACAAATTTTTTTTTATATATTATATTATATTAGAATTAAGCTAATTATTTAAGAATTTAGTATACAAATATTTACTAATAGTTGTTAATTTGAATAATTCAAAAACCCGGTCTAATCCGGTCCGACCAGTCCGACCGATCTTATTTGACTGAGTTCTGGATGCATAGTAGTTTCTTTTAATAATCATTAGCTTCTTAAGATACTATAATTTCGTTAAAATACTTTAGTGGTCTAATGATAAGTTAATTAAAATTAAATGGTGATTTTTCTTGACATCTTGTCTCTCTGTTTGGTAGAATGATTAATGATTCACATCTTGTCCAAAGGGGAAGAAGTTTTATGTCTTAGAATTCCACCGTATTTCATCTATAATAAAAATGTGCTTAAAGTACACTCTTTAAATTGATCGTCATCAACTTACTATGGAAGAGAAGAGATTGATAAACAACCACTCTAAATATGTTAACAAAATGGATAAAGCATTTTCAATAACACAATGTAACGTAATTAGATGGAAAATATGATATTAAAATAGAGTCAATTTGGAAATAAAAATAAAGAGAATTAATCACAATATATGATTATACTTTTAGTATACATTTTGTTAGTAGAAATAGAGTTATTGATTGACAAAAAACCTCATTTATCCCTTGCTCTCTCTCCTTTGTTGTAATATAGACAATACAAATGTAATCTTGTCGATCAGACTCTCTGTTAATACAAAAGAATTTTATCTTTAACTTCAAAATCGAAGGCTTAAGCGAACACTTTTGGATTTGCAAGTTGTTGAATGAGAATTTGATATTGTCTTAGAAAAGAAATATAGAGATACAATATGTTAATAATGACTTTTAAAGATGTAACTAATTTGCTATTGTAAGATGATTATTAATTTAAGAAATAATTAACAATTTTTTAATTATTAATAAAGTTCTAACAAAGTTTTTAAAAACTGAAACATTAATTATCACAATCATCATATATATATATTAAAAGTTGGATACAAATCATGTATAAATGACATGTGGCATGCTGATATGGCATAAAATAATGAATTGGCAAGTTATAATTAGTGGATGTTAGTTGACTCATATTAATTAACGTTAATGTTATTAACTAGGATTTACTAACCTTCCAAAGGGGGGAAAAAATTAGGATTCACTATATGTTATTATATATGTTATTACTTTACGGTTGAAATTTAATTAAAAAAAACTAACTACATAGGCATTTGAATAGTCACACAAAAGTAAAGCTAATTTAACACAATGTTACATTGCATTAAAAGACTTAACCACTTAATGAATAATTTATGCAATAATTAGTAGAATAGTACCATATTTTTAACTAAATCATATTGAAAAAAAATATATATGATGCATAAAAAATGACAAGATTATGACTTGCATATTAAAGGTTAAAAATTCAACCTAATTCAATAAATAATTTTAATGTCAAAAAAATGTAATTTTTAAGTGATGTAATTGAGAGTAAGAAAAAACATATGCATGTCTCCATGAACTATTACATAGCATAACAGTTATTCTATCACATAAAAATTAACTTATTTTAATAAATTAGAATATTTTAATTATTTTTTAATAACAAAATTAACTCATGTTCTTGCATAGCAAGGGATATAACACTAGTTTGTTTAAATAATTCATATCTACATAATCTAACTACCTCATATGAATTATACTAAAGTTTCTCGTGATAATAAATACTACCACAACTCCACCATAGGGAGTTAACCCATAAACCCATGAAATCCTCCTATGATAATGCAGTATGAGTGAGTACGGGTGCAATTACTTATTATGCTGAAATAAGTTGATAAGTAAGCAACGTTGTTGTAGTATAGTGGTGAGTATTCTCACCTGTCACATAGGCGACCTGGGTTCGATCCTTGGCATGTTCAACAGTGAACTCCTTTTTTTTTTGTGGGTAAAGGGGCGGGTGGAGTTTCTCTTGTCCTAGTTTCTGTGTGCAAAAAAGAAGTCAAAAAATGGTAAACAAAAGTTGCGGCGAGCGTGGATTGAACACACAACCTTCGGATCTTGCTTTGTTATATGTAATAGTTTGCGAAGGGAAGTGACGTTCACTGCTTGTCAGACTACTTTAAGCTCAATCCAACTAACCAAGTACACAAATCGAACTTATCATTGGGAATAACTTTAGCCAACATGACTGCTATATTTTTGTCCGTGTGAGTCTTATTCAACACCATTAGCTTCTCCTCGGTAACAGAATGCATCCCCAACTCTTGAAGAAACTGCATCATCCACAACATCTCCNTCCTTACTTCAACAAAAACTATATACTCTGCTTATATACTCTGCTTCCATTGTAGATAGAGTCACACACTTTCACAACTTCGATTGTCATGACACACATGCCCCTGCAAAAGTGAATGCATAGTCGAAAGTGGACATTCTACCGTCTAAATAATTTTCCATGTCAGAGTCAGTATAACCTTCAAGAACTAGATCAGACACACCAAACTGCAAACAAAGTTTGGCTGTTTCACACAAATATCTCAAGAACCACTCAACAGCTTCTGAGTGACCCTTTCTTGGGTTGGAAAGGAACCTATTCACAACACCAATAGCATGAGTAATATCTGGCTGGGTCTAGACCATAGTATACATGAGTGAACTGATTGCAGAAGCATGAGGGATTTTAGAGATCTCTAATTTCTCCTCATTCGCTTGTGGACAATTTCTCTTGCTCAACTTAAAGTGAGCAGAAAGCGAAGTACTAGCTAGCTTGATATTTTTCATGTTGAACTTTTCAAGCATCTGTTCAGTATATTTCTGTTGTAACAACCATAATTTCTTGTTTGTTCGATCCCAGGTATTGTTCAAACCCAAAATTTACCTTGCTGGACCCAAATCATTCATGTCTTTGGATAACTCCTTCTTTACCTTGGTAATCAGATTAGCATTTTGCTAACAATTAACATGTCATTAACATAAAGAAATATGATAATGAAATTACCAGTGGAAAATGGCGAATGTACACACAATGATTAGCTTCTTTCCTCCTTTAGCATTGACTCGTCATAAATGAGTCAAATTTCTTGCATTGTTGTTGAGGAGCTTGTTTTAAACCATACATACTCTTTAACTTATTCAAGATAGACATCCTACTAGGATACAACTTGAACTACCATAATACGAGAAGATCACAGGCTACTAAAAGCCCTTTGCCATGGCAGCTCAGCTCGTTGATTAAGCTTAAACCTTATGTTAAACACAACATTAGCAAGTCAATCCTCGCACCAGTCACCTTCTTATAGCTACTGTACACTTATGTGATATTACTCAGACTTGGGGTGGTTCCTCCATGAAAAATGTCATCTTAAGTCATTTTTTAAGTAATACCCTTATACATTGGTAAATATTTTTTTTATAGCCCTTCACCTTTTGGTAATGTTATTTAACCTCCCTCACATTTTAATAAATAATTATATAAAATCAAATTCAAGAGAATGGTGAGATTAATCGCATGGATAGATGAAATTGCCCCTATATTTTAAAATACTGATGCTTCCCAGCATCTATTTTGGTGGTTAAAATGTAGAAGTCATTTATACATTCCAAATAATAATTTCTTTTTCCTCCCTCATCCTTTCCAGTGCTTATCATCTTAAAAAAAAAAAAATGTATTTAGGAACGTTGAAAATTGACCACTGAGTTTCATCATCTCTAAGTGATGGAAAGCATGCATGGAGGAAGATCTTAACCTATATGCGTACGCTTGACATCATTGATGGAGTTATCAACACAATCGATAGCCGAATCCCAAAACTTTTACATTAAAGCAAATTCAAAATTGAAAAGTGGAGGTATATTACAATCAAGCAATTTATAAACTCATCACCAAGGTTTAGGAGTGTTGGACTTATGCCCATAAGGGATTCAAGTCCAACAGGTCAATGACTTAAGTCATCTCAGAAACTCTAACCCTTGACTGCCCTTCTAATATAAAAGGGATGTCAATCTATGAGGAAAAATATCAGAGAAACATAGATGGTTCTCTAAAATGAGTTTTCTGCACAAAACCCTAGGGCTCTTAAGCTGTAGGATTGTGAAGATTCTTCATATTATGAGTTTCTTCCACGACCAGTGATTCAAGCCAATGTTCGATTGTCTTCCACTACAGGAATAAGGTAAATTTGTTCGTGTTTAATTCATTATATTAATTCCTTCATTGATATTAGAGCTAATTGGCTTGTTTCCTTATTGAATTTACTCTTGTAATTAACGCTAAACATGCTAATAGCCACATGAGTGTCCTTCATTTTTGTTTTGTTGCTCGACAAACTCGAATACTTCATGCATTATTTCATAGGCAGATCCTTAATGTTTTTTATGAAATTCTAGATTATAATAGAGCTTGAAGAAAGCTTTAATTTGATATATTGCACGCCTAATTTGGCTAAGTATTTTATGAGCAACTACGAGTTAAAATTCTAGGGTTCTTCTGTGAAACCCTAATTTGATTTTTTGAATCGATGATTTCATTTGATAAACTTGCAAATTGGTGCATGGAATGCCTTGCCCATTCGATTTTGACCAAAACCCCGTAATCAGCTAGATAATTTAATCGAATATTCCTCAAATTTTGGCAAAGAAATTGTTGCGTGCTTCAAGGGTTTAAGTCGAGTAGTGGAACTCGATTTTCAGTAAAATTTGGACCAATTTCATCTCAATTAATGCTGAATTCGTGTTTAGCTTGTGATTTTGTGTAAAAATCTCAAGAATTCGATGCAATCTGGCTTATTTTTGGGCCGAATTTTTGCAAACGATATCCATCAAAGCCTAGGGTTAGGGTTCGTGCATTGGACTGTCCTTTTTGATCGATTTTGACCAATGTTGGCCATTAACTCAAGCCATTGATTTTGTGGAAAAGTTTATAACATTATTCTGAACCAAATCCCTAATCAATTTCGTAAGACATGCTGGAATTTGGCCAAAATTTGCTGTTCCTTGGCTGAAAATTTATAGGGTTAGGGTTCTTGATTTTGGGCCTGATTTCAATCAATTATAGTAACAATTACTTCAATTGGTTTATGCCTTTTGTTACCCATAAAGGTAGGAGCAAACACCCTCTAAAACCTGCTGCCAAACTACTAGTTGTTTGTCAGAATTTGTGAATGCTTCGGCTGTGGTCTATGTATATTTCGGCTGTTAATATATAATTTTTGGCTTGGTTTTGCCCAATTTTTCACAATTTGATGGCCCAAATCAATCCTGGAAGAAGTTTAGGATGGATCCCAATAGGTGAATTGCATGAATTTGACCGAAAAAATGGTGTTTAGCGTAGGGTCAGCTGACAGGCCACCGTGACCTGTTTGTATGTGTGTTTAGGTTGTAGGCAGGGTCGGGGCTGACCCACCCCCCGCATCACGCATTGTGCACATGACCTTAAGTCCTCTCCTTTTCTTTTTTTTAAATTTTCATTTGTTTAAAAAAATCCTTTTTTCTTTGAAAATCTTGTGCATATAGTTGACTAGAAGGATTGATCAGTTGACCATAGAGGTTGACTAAGTATAAAATTTTTGAGAAAGTATGTGGGCATATGAATTCATATAGTTTGATTAGAATTTTTCGTGAGATTTCTCAAATATTATCTTTTTGTGAGTATATATTTATGATGCTTCATATCATTGCTTTTAAGAATGAAATATTTCTTTTATTTGAGCATATTTCATTATGTTGAATTTCATGAGGGAGATGAGCATGTTTATTTATTATCATTGAGATTATTTTGAAAATATTATGAAATCTCTATGATATTTAGCTCATTTGTTTTCAATTGAATTTCATGCTATATGAAATAAGTATATATATACTTGATTGAAATTCATGAAATATTACGTTGCATATTTTGAGAATATGTTTCATATGTTGTAAGTTCCAAATTGCATATAAAAATTATAAATGTATCCTCCCTAAATAAGCTAGGTAAGAGGACATTGAAATTTCTCAAAAGATATGATTTTTTTTGAGAAATTTTATGAAATATGCAAATTATGCCTAAAATGATTCTCATATATTTATGGATATATGTTGAACTTTCTTGAAATATTCTTGAGGTTGATCCTTTTTTATTAGAAATTTGAGAATTCTTTTAGAATATTTCAATTTCTGTTGAATGTTCTGCTAACTTGGAATGAAACGACAAAGTTAATTGTACTAAAACATTCATTCTTACGACGATGATTGGGAGCTGTATGTGAACTTTGGACTCTAGGGTTTATGTTTGTGTATATTAACTATATCGGTTATTACAAAATTATATGGATAAGTGCATGCTAAAATATTAGACGTATATGTGTTTTTGTACTGATTATATAATTTTTGCATTTTACAAGCATCATGTCAGCTGCCGCAATTGCTAGATTTAGGTCCCTTACTATTAGGTTTGAAAATTATAAAAAGAGCCCATATGCCTCCATGAAGGAGAACTTGAGGCACATGTCAAACATAATTAGTGAATTGGCTGAAATGGCATGTGAATTGACCAATGAGCAACATGTTTACGCTGTGATTCATTCCTTGCCTACTTGTTGTGGTCATATTAAGATGGCGCTGTCTCGAGTTAAGTACATCATTACGTTCGAGGATGTTAAATGAAGACTTGAGCTAGAGGAAGGGTCGCAAGAGGCCACTGAAATGATAAGTATAGAAGTGCACATGTCAACCTCTAATTTAAGGAATGGTTCTAAAAGGAAGGATCCAACCAACTGGATTGGCAAGGCTCAGTAAAATAGGGAACTTGAGCGTGACCAACAAGGCAAAGAAGTGTACAAGGAAGAAGGATTTTATGCAAGCTAAGTGCCTCAACTGTGACCAAATGGGTCACCATGCTCGTGATTGCACTGAGTCCAAGAAGGTACTTAGCAATATCTCGCATTGGCTTTTGTGTTGCTTGTTGTATTCTTCTTTTTGAAGTTAATCCTCTGTGGATAATCTGAACCAAAGAGCTACAAACTAAGAAACTTTATTGGGCTTCCAATGAGTTCTTACATAGTTTGATGAGGACACATGTTAGATAAAAATGCAATTGTTGGAGGAATTGAAATATGGAAGCTAGTCCTACAGAGCGGCCAATATCATATCCTATGTGAAAACCTACTTGTGCCTAAGATTTACTGAAATAATGTTGCTACATTGGTTTTATTTGACTATGTTCATGGCATTGAAGCTTAGTTAGTTTTCTTTTAAGGACACCTTTAGTTTTGATTTTGCTTTATTAGAAATGGTTTACTTGTAATGAATTCGATATTTGTTCTATTAATCTAAGTGTTTGTTTTTCCGTATTCACATAAGTGGACTAGTTCACTTGTAAACATAGTCTGATAGGAAAAATAACAAGAAAATCATTTAATTTTTAAAGATTACTAAGAGTCTTATTTCCATTGTAGTTAATTCATTTGTATATTCATGGCCCAATGAATGTGATAATAAGGTGTAGAGCTTCTATGTTTCATCACATTTCATTTGATTTGGTCATAGTTGTTTGCGCTCAGATGAGTCTGAAGTGATAAGTTGCTTTAGAAAATATGTGAGCTTGGTTGGAAATCAAATAAACCCAAGAGGTTAAGGCCTCAAAAAGACCAAATCATTACGAAATATTTCTTAGCATTATCTTAGTGGATATTATGATGAAAATGGAATAGCTTATTAGGTAAATATCCTGAAGCGTCTATAACAAAATGTTGTTGTGGAGAAAGAAAATAAAATGCTATTTGATGCAGGATCAAAAATTGCATAAAACTTGTGAATCTTTTATTAAGGAGATCTCCTTTTGTTGTAATCTATGATCTTGACCGCGAACTTATAAAGTAAGTTGCTACCACTCCGTATGAGCTATGGATTAGAGCCTAGTCTGAGAGTCTTTGGACCTCGGGGGTATATGATCTATGAATACAACCCCTCCTATGAAAATGCCAAGGGGGGAAGGAAGAGTGTCTTTATGCAATACTCTAAACTTGAAAGTTTTTTTGACTCATTGAGCTATAAGATAGTGGGAGTGCAACTAAAATTTAAGCAATATATATCACATTCTAAAGAATGGATTTCTAGAGAAGGGTGAGATAGGTCAAGGCTTATCTTTATTAGCTCTCCAAACCGAATCGGGTCCCTTTATTCGAGTTGGAGGATTTTAATTGATGATGAATAAGTTTTTCGGCAAGATATACCTTAATTATCAAGAGCGAATGAAAGTGATCCTATTCTTGTTCCAAGTGGGAGCAAATTATATTCTTGTTTCAAGTTGGAGCAAGATAATTGGTCTTGGTTTGAGTCGGAATGAAATTAACGTCAAAAGGAACGATCTGAGATTATATGAACCTCTACCAAGACATGGTTGTTAGAAAGTATTGCTCCATGTCATTTGGGCAATGAGGTACATGAAACTTTCATGACATTCATACAATGGAAATGAGCAAAGATGCTCTTTTGACCCTTCTAAGGACAAGTGGACTAAAGCAATCGAAATAAAATGGAGTAAATGAAGTTGAACAGTTGGTTAACCTTTTAGGATACAAAGGTATTTGAGAACATATGGGATCTTAAATTGTAAGGCTAATGGCACAGTTGACATTAGACTTAACTTGTTGCAAAAGGGTATACACAATAGGCTAGGATCAACTACAAAGAGTTTTCCCTCTTATTGTGTACGTTATCCTAATTTTACCTTTCTCTAGGTATTATCGCTAGTTTGGACCTAAAGTGACATCATATGGTTGTGTAAATACCAATCTCAAAGGAGTCTAAGTGAGGTTCCATTGAAAAAGATCACAAGCATGAGGTTTGTGAACATGTAAGGTCAATCGTGACCATAAAGTCTCTTCAATGGATTGGTATGCTTGTTTTTCATAATGTGGTTATCTCTAGTTGCTACGCTATGATTGATAGCAAATGATCCAAAATAAATTTTGGAGTCAAGCCATTATATGTGGATTACTTACTAATAGCAAGAAATGGATTAGAGCTACTAACTAAGGCAAAATGCCTGGTCATTATCTAACTTTGAGATGGTCAATATGGGTAAAGTAGCGTATGCTCTTGAAATAAAGTTTTTGAGAGAATATTCAAAGAGGTTATTCTTCTTCTTAAAGAGAATGACATCAAAAGGTCTTTGAATAATCCAATACGCACTATTGAGAAAAAATTTAATAAAAATAAATAATATGCACAACACAACTTTCCAATGTATAAAAATATACATCAATTTATTTTGAGTACAACCCTATTCAAGAGGATAAACTTCCTTAATTACGTCCCTCTCTCGGACAACCACCTTTTAATTCCGACTCATTCTGTTTTTATTTTCTTTCGTTTCATTTTTGCATCAATAAGACTTTATATAATCAACATTTATCATGTTTTTGATGTCAAATCGTGCATATCCAAGACTTAATTGCATCTAATAATGGTCATATAGACACCTTTTAGGAAGAGTACTATATGTACACATTCTTCATGTGCAGGTTCTGGAAACGGGTACTTTTATTTGATTTGGCATTTGGGTTGCACTCACTTTTTGCGTGAGCTGCCTACGTACCTCTTTTATAGAAGATCAAATCAACTGTATTTCTTTTTGAACATGGCTTAAGCTTATTTCATTTTTTCTTTTTTTAAACTTGTTTACATCAATGTATGAACATTAATACTATTATTCCCAACTTGATATAATACGTCTTAATTATCATCACGTGAAGCATTGTTATTTTGTTTGATGCCATTATTGTTTACTGGTATGACTTGATAACAAACAATATCACCTTTAATTATCCTTTATTTTTGGAGGATCTTCATTGAGCACATCCAACAAGCTCTTGCCCATTTTCTTAAAATTTAATATTAGCCAAACCTTGGCCTATGTAAACTTTAATACCGTAATATCCTTTACAATATGATAGATTTTAGCCAATCATCAAATTCGAAAGAGTCCTGAAGCGAATCAGATTCATCCACTTCCTTTTTTTTTAGAGTTTGGCCTTTTCAAGCAACACTCATATTTTTTTTTTTAAAGGTAGAATTGAGGCACTCTTTTAAATGTTGCTTTGCATCGATTCCATTTATCAGTCTTCGGACCCTCCCAATTTATTTAACGAGAAACTCAAATCAATCTGCTTAGTCTTCCATCCCATCCAAGTGATGAAATTTTATCATATTCTTTTAGCTCATAACCATCTCATACATAAGTAATTGAATGACCCCCAGGACTCAGAATTTCATAACTTTGGCCTCCTCTGCTATGAGGATTTGACGCTCTCAAATGAGAAAAATTTTACGGGTTTTGAGTGAACTCAAAGTACATGTGTTCCTCTAAAATTTACTAATTTATTTTAGAGCATCCAAAAGAAGTTTAGACCCGCAGGATCACAATATTAATAGGTCTTTTCGGACTTGTAATCCATCGAGCTTGAGTTTACAGGTCCGACATGATCTAGGATTTGGCAGAATCCATCTATTCATGGGTCCGACAGGACCCGAGATCCAGCAGGACCCTTGAATTCATGAGTCTATAACTTGCACAACACAATTCATGCTTTTGTGATTTGTTTGACTTCTTTTTTTTTGGGTAATGAGCTCATCTCTGTTCAACTTGGTCATGGAGGAATGGACTTGAAGGAGAGAAGGTCAATAAAGAAGAATGACTAGTTGACCACTCAATTTGGCAGATCTCAATACCGTGGAATTGTTGGATTTTTCTCACATTTCTTTAATTTGTAATTGCTGACACTCTGACTTTTCCTCGACATCTTCTTCTTTCACACTTCTTTGTGCTAATCTTTCCTAAGTTTGAGTCTTCTTCTACTTCTTATGCCCAGATTTTTTTGTCTTACTATATGTGCCTCTCTTTTTTTTCTACGGAATCCTCCCTTTTTTTTTTGGGGCTTGGCCCTAATGTCTCCTTTTATAATGGAGGACTGGGGAAGTTAGTTTCCATGATGCATTAAATCAGGAGAGTGGAAAACATTGGGGCCCCTGCATGAAGTTACCTCTTTATAACATCAACTGTAAAACGTTTGAGCAATCAACTTTGTGCAGTCATTGCTTTGACCAGCACTTTTTTTTATCCTTTTTGTTTCTTTCTTGGGCTATCAATAAAAATGAAATATCTAGCCAAACCTTAGTCATAACTATTAGTGTCAAAGTGAACAACTGGGCTAATTAAAAATTAACCCACACATGAGCCTCATTTTTTATTTGTGGGGATTAATGAAAGACAAAATAAATAGAAATAAAAATTTACTAGATTTTATATCTCTTTGGTCACCGTTATAAAGGGTCTAATTCATAGAGTTCTTATGTTAATTTATACCCATAAAATGTTGACCCCAATTATTATTTTTATTTTTATTTTTATTTTTATTGTTGTTATTATTATTATTGATGGTGTTATTATTATTATTATTTTACTAATAACGTCAAATTGAATTTATGGGTGTTGACTTTGAGCAACGTGAAATTACTAAAATTTCTCATTCAACAGTTACCCCCCGTGCATTATTTGTGTTAGGATTTTGATAATGCGAATCAAGCACATATCTTATGAACGTGTTTGGCATTCAATAATTAGTTTTTCCTTTTCTGTTCTTTTTGTATAGGATAACTAACTATCATGGATGGTAATCTTGACAACGAAAGGGCTCCACTTCAAGATGGTCGAGGATGTGACTATGGACCTTATTATTGGTGTTCAAGCTCCTTGCAAAGTCTTAATGTAATCCCTTCCCCCACAATAACGTCTATCTTGGTCAAGAAAGTTAGAATCAAGCAAGGAACACTTCGTTATTGGCGAAATGATGAGAACAAGTGTGTAGATGTAAGCAAGGATTACGATAACTACTTTAATGCCACTGTTCTTGAGAAGGTCAACATCGAACGTTGCGGAGAAGAAGGATTTCTTGCTAATGATGAATTTTATCCATCCTTACATAGGATCCTTACAGCAAGAAGAAATTGGGGATTAACCTTCCAGTTTCGAGGTCGTTCAACCTTCATGATAGGACTGAAGGAATGGACCAAACAAGTGCTTGTTCATTTTGAAGAACCTCTGCAACAGGCTGGTATATTTGGTGCCATTGGCGTATCCCAATTTTTGTACTATTTTCAGACAAATGTATGGAGGGCCTTTTCTGAACTTTGGGGTCCATTAACCAATGCTCTTCAACATGGTGTGGGTGAAGTTAGCATTTCATTTTATGACTTAGAGCGAATTGGAGGTTTAGCCATTTTTGGAGCTCCATACGATGAATTCTTACATCCGAATAAGGATTTAGCTTACCATAATAAATATTCTATTACAGTTGTTGAACTGCTGTGTATTCATGCTGAGCTTTGCAAGTTTCACAACATGGGTCATATTTATTACAACCTCTAACTAGACCATTTTTATAGAGAATGTTTGGTCTACTTTGCATATGGAGAACAAACGGACTCTGAGAGGGGTAAAGTTGAGCCAAAGAAAAGGAGCCCCTTACGCATTTCACGTTAAGAGTGAATGGAAAACTCGAATGTCATAGTTGAAGGTGAACTCGCTGCTTTCTTAGCTTTTTGGTTGAGTCACATTCTCTTACCTCATGGCAAGGAAGTCATAAGGCTAGAAACATTTGTAATGGTAGCTTTGATAACTTTTAGGCAACAAATTTCTTTAGCTCCGAGAGTTCTTGGTTGCATCTATCATGGTTTGGGGGAGGCAGCATATCACCCAAATCATCCTGGTAAATCTAACACAATCTTTCCCAACCATTATGTAATAGGTTGGTTAGCAGAGTTATTTCCTTCTCTATACTATCGCCGCCAGATGTTGACTGTCTTGGTGACTTTCCTAGTCTTGTTTACTATGCTGAGCTACATAACAGTAAACTTTCATTACCACAAGCTAGACACATTTTTAGAAATTGGAGATATCTTTCTCTCAGAGCTAGCTCTCACCGTGAGGATTCTCGTAATTAATGGTCAAGATGTGATTGACCTAGAGTCACCAGATGAGGATTTTAAATTTCTTTTGTCTATTTGGTCCTCTATATTTTTTGTACGTTTTGGAGCTGAATTACTTTTGGAGCCCTATTTACCCCAACCGATTTGCTTGTCAATTTGTATTTGATCAAGGGATTCGGTCTAGTCGCTTGAGCTTTAGCAGATCCCTCCAACAGTAACTGGGTATAATGGATCAAGCCTATGCTGGGCTTCAAAGAAGAGATACAATGGCTAAGGTCTATGTTCACCCTTCTTATTATAAAGGAGTTTGTTCTTGCGATTATTGTAGTTGGTGGACCAAAATAGCACTTCTTATTTAAATGAATTAGTGGAAAAGGTTCATCAGACTGCAACGAATAAGAAAGAGCTTTTAAGGAAAACTATTTACAGCTATGTCCTCTCCGTGAGTTTGTTCTTGGAGCTGTTGAAATTTCGGAAGTTATGGGTGACAGTTGTGCTGCAGAGAAACTTTTGGTATCATCCTCTGAAAAAGGAAAAGCCAAGGTTTCTAAAGGCAACAAAAAGCCACAGAAAAAGAACAATAAAAGGACCCCCAACAATCAATCACCTATCATGGCAAATTCTCGTGATCAATCACCCATCAAGGTAAACCTCAAGAGGGCTCATTATGATCGCCCCGATCATTCTGTTGATTCTAATATGGGAGATGAAACAGGATTTAAAGATTTGCCTATCATGGGCTTAGACATTTTTAATGAATAGGGAACTTTTGATCAACAAGATGCCTCCACAAAAAGAATGAAAGTACCCCTACATAGAGCACCTCTTACTGCTGTGGAGCACCCTGATGCAGTAGTAACTTTGCTATCATTCCCATGCATGGAATTCCTGATGACTTGTTTGAAGCCATGCCTAGTCAAAGCATTCCCACTTCCTTAGCGAGTCTTTTTTGCAATTTGAAGGAAGATTGGGTCTCAGCGAGCATTCGCAAAGGAGTTGAAGTGATCATTAGTAATATTTCTAATCATTGTTACCCCAAGAACTTGTTAGCTAGCAGAGCACGAGTTTTTCAATGCTTGAGTGCGCTTCTCTCCATGATTGACTTTTGTAATCTTAATACAATAGAGATTTGTTAGCTTTCCTCCAAGATAGAGGAGATATTTGGCATAGTTGAGACTGCTGCAAAGATCGAAGAATTAGTGGATGTTGATTGGGTTAAAGCTTTATCTGACCAAGTTCTCACTTGTTCTTCTGAAATTACTTACATTGAAGGTCAACTCAATAACCTATCTAGTGAAGCTTCAAAGTTTAAGGTTAAGGAGCACGAATTTTGAGGGAGGAGGAGCGAATTTGCAAAATAAAAGAAGATTTGACCATCCAACAACAAAGTCTGATTGAGGCACATAGCAAGTTGAAATCTTCTCTAGATTCGAAGAAAAAGAAAGCGAAATAGGCGAAGGCGGACCTGGTTGAAGTTGAATTTTCTAAGTTGTAGGATCTGGAGAAGGAGAAGAACCGTCTCAAGAATTTGATTGGCTTTGTGATATCCTTTAATAATGTTTGGATTTTTTTTTTTGGTTTAATTCTTCTGCATTTATATTTCCAACTTTCAGGCCATTTTGTACTGTACTATTTATGCTATTGCAATAAAGCCTAAACGTCTCTTTCTTTTTTTGTCTCTTTTTTCTTATCTTCTTCTCCCCCTTTTTAATAAATTATAATAAAAATCAGAATAATTACACAACAAAGAGTACTTAGTGGATAATTCTCACTATAAACATCATATTACCACTTGATATATCACATGAATCTAACAATTTTCACACATAAGAGAAAAGGGGATTTATTTAATTTTTGTGGCTGGGTCCAGTATGAAGCTGGATTGCCTACGTACGCCCTTTTTGAGGGACCAAGCCTACCGTAGTTCAATGCAATTCAATTATCCAGAAACTTCAAGTAAAGAATTTCTGTACAAATTTGCCATTGATGCAAGCATATACTATTTGTCCATCATGACTTGAAAGCTCATATGCCTCTTAGGAAAGACCTTAGTGATTAAATAGGGGCCCTCCCATTTGGACTCAAATTTTCCTTTTGTCTTGCAATTGATGACAATAGACCTCTTTATTGTCAAGACCAAATCACCAACGCCAAATGAGCGAAACTTGACTTGCCTGTTGTTTGTTGAATGCACCAGCCATTTGAGATTGGTAAATTTCAAGTCTTTATTGAGCCATTAACTGCGCATCTAATGCTTCAAGCTATACCAGTCTGACTTGAGTATTTTTATCTGGATTAGTGAATTGCATGGCCACTCTTAGAGAAGGTAATTGCACCTCGAGGGATAGCACAACTTCTAAGTCAAAAACTATGTTGTAGGGCATATAACCAGTAGCAGTTCGAACTATGGATCGATAAGCCTATAAAGCTTCCTACAGTCATTCATGCCAGTCCCTCCTTGATCTTGAGACCATTTTCTTTAGAATCTTGCAAAACACTTTTGAATGTTTCACCTTAACCATTTGATGATGGATTGTAACTTGATGAGAAGCTGTGTCTGAACTTGTACTTCTCTGCAAGCCTTATCATCACTTGATTTTTAAAGTAGAGGGCATTGTCTGAAATAATTTTATGTGGGACTCCATATCTATAAATGAGATGGGTTCTGATGAAGTCAGCAACTTGCTTTACCTCCATTTCTCTTAACGGAATAGCTTCAACCCACTTTAAAAAGTAGTCCATGATTGCTAAAATAAATACAGGGCCACAGGAGGAGGAAGATTTGAAAGGACTTATGATGTCTAGCCCCTATGTATGGAAGGGCCAAGACAATATGCTTGGATGGAGTAATTGTTGTGGCTTATGAATGAAATCACCATGTATTTGATAAGCTTGGCATGCTTTAGCAAATTTTATCGCATCTTGAACCATAGTTAGCCAATAATAGCCTAACCTTTTGATTTAGCCAGCAAGCTTTGGATTTTCCTGATGAGCGCTACATATCCCAGCATGAACTTCATTCAGGATATAAGTAGCGTCCTCCCTTGATAAGCATCTAACTAACACCCCTTCGAAAGCCTTTGGATATAAGGTGTCATTTTTAATTGTAAATCTTAGTGCTCGTTGTTTTACATCTACTCTTCTCTTTAGATCAGTGGGTAAGGTGCCATATTGAATATATTCAATGAGGTTGTCCAGAATCTGCTTCTTCTTCGACCTTAAAAGCCGAGACCACATTTATTTCTTCTGTTTCGTCAAAACGGACTACAGTTGAGGCCAGTAAATGGCGTTCCCCGCTTGTTTCTTGAATTTCCCTCTCATCAGGGGGTGTCAGTGAAGTAGCTAACTTTGCTAAGGCAACTGCTTTATCATTTTCAGACCTCGGCATATGGTTGACCTCTACTTGAAGGAATTGGTTTATAAGGCTTCTTGCCTTTCAGTAAAGAGGCACTAATTTGGCATTTCTTACTTTGTACTG
>NCQV01023934.1:0-10674 GCA_002740545.1 Lophocereus schottii | reverse complement strand
GCTAGAATTACAAAAGATCTTAATTGTAGTGTAACATTTTTTGATGATCATTGTGTTTTATAGGATCGTATTTCGAGGATGCCGATTGGAGCAGGTGAGCAAAGAAACGGGGTCTACTACTACGGCGGTGCATCATTCAAGAATCAAAGTAATGTCATTAAGGCAAGAGACTTATGGCACGAGGGAATGGGGCACCCATCTGAAGAAGTGATGAAGATGTTTGCAAAAAATTTGGATTTTGTTGTTAGTAAAGATAATGATGTATGTGATGCTTGTTTCCGTGCTAAACAAACTAGAATGCCATTTCATCTTAGTGAGAATAAAGCAGCAAAATTATTTGAAATTGTTCATTGCGACATATGGGGCCCACATCATGTGCCCTCCTCGTGTGGAGCCCATTATTTTTTAAGTTTGGTTGATGATTGCAGCCGAGGGGTATGGTTGTATCTCATGAAAGAGAAAAGTGAAGCTGGACATCTTCTAAGAAACTTTATTAACATGATTCAAACCCAGTTTAGTAAGTAAGTAAAGGTGCTACGTAGCGATAACGGAACCAAATTCAAATCTGGGCCCATGCAAGCCTTTTATCAGGACAAGGGTATCACTCATCAAACCAGCTACGTGGACACTCTGCAGCAGAATGGAAGGGTGGAGCGCAAGCACTGCTATATTTAAACGTGGCTAGGGCAATTCGTTTCCAAGCTCATCTTCCCTTAAATTTATGGGGAGAATGCATCCTTACAGCAGCATATCTAATAAATCAAACTCCTAGTAGGGTATTGAATGGAAGGACGCCTTATGAACTTATATACCAAGGAAAACCCTCCTATGATCAAATTAAGGTTTTCGATAGCTTATGCTATGCCAAAAGCCAACTTCGAGGGACTGACAAATTTGCAGCACGAAGTAGAAGTTGCATCTTTGTAGGCTATCCTTCTGGCAAGAAAGCTTGGAAAAGATATGATTTGGAAACACACGATTTTTTTGAAAGCCAGGATGTTGTGTTCTATGAAGGAGTGTTCCTTTTCAAATCAAATTCCGGTGAAGGCAACCATACGCATGGTAGCAATCTGGGCTTGCATCTAACAACCGAGTATGAAGAAGAAACTTGGCTAGTCCAAACGAAAGTCATGCCTGCAGACAGGGGGAGTGACTCACCCCAATAGGCACTGGCCCAGTGGTAGCAGCTCCCTCGCGCCTGGCACTGGGCCTCCCACGGCCCAGGATCAAGTCAGTGTTGATCCCGGTCCTGCTGAAGACTGGAACCGAACTGGGCCAGAGATCACAGGGAGTTTAGAGTCTACGTTTGGCCCGCCATCACCATCAATCTAGTGATCCCATCGACCAAGCACCTCAACGAGGCAATCGGGCCCGCACGCCCCCGACCCACTTTGATGAGTTCTTGTGCTGCACCGTTCATCTTAACGACCCCGTTTCTCCTGCTACACCTCTTTAAAAAGCATCCTTAGGTACGCGTTACCCTTTAAAGGACTATGTTACATGTACAAAATTCTCTGCTTCTCACCAACAGTTTCTAGCTGCCATTACTAAGATTGCAGAACCCCGGTCTTATCATAAAGTGGTGCAAAATGACCACTAGCGTAAGGCCATGGCAGACGAAATCAAGGGCTTAGAAAAGAATGAGACTTGGATCATCGAGTCTCTTCCGCCTGGAAAGAAACCTATTAGCTGCAAATGGATTTACAGGGTCAAGTACAAATCCGATGGCACCATTGAAAGATATAAAGCATGCCTAGTGATCCGAGGAGATCACCAGATCGAGGGTTTTGATTACAATGAAACTTTTGCACCAGCTGCGAAAATGACCAGTATTCACTGTTTCTTGGTAGTAGCTCCAGCTAAAGGCTGGCAACTACATCAACTAGATGTTAACAACACTTTTCTACATAGAGACCTAGAAGAGGAAGTGTATATGAAACTGCCTCTCGGATTCAAGAGCACTGATAAGAACACGGTTTGTCGTCTCAAAAAGTCTCTCTATGGGCTTCGACAGGCCTCGAGATGGTGGTTCGCTAAACTATCCTCCAAGTTGATTGAGTATGGCTTTGTACATTCCTATACGGATTACTCCTTATTTACCTATCGCAAGGACGACATTTTCATGGGTGTCTTGGTATATGTTGATGACATTGTGCTTACAGGCAACAATACTGAAGCATGCAGACAATTCAAAGCTTACCTTCATGCATGTTTTAGTATTAAAGATTTGGGCTCTTTGAAATACTTCCTCGGTATTGAAGTCGCTAAAGGTACCCACGGGATATTCTTATGTCAAAGAAAATATGCACCTGAAATCATTAATGAGTGTGGACTTCTAGGAGCTAAGCCAATTGACTTTCCCATGGAACATAATCATCGCCTAGCTTTAGCATAAGGAAAGCTCTTGCCGGACCCTACTTGATATCGAAGGCTTATTGGCCATCTCATTTATCTTACCATCACCAGAATCGATCTCACCTATGCTGGTCACATCTTCTCTCAATTCATGCAAGCTCCTCAAGAGGAGCATCTGGACGCTGCACGGCGCGTTTTGCGTTACTTGAAGAGTACCGCTGGTCAAGGCATTTTGCTTAGGTCCGATAGCAATCTTCAAGTTCTTGGCTACTATGACTCGGACTAGGGCGCTTGTCCTGTTTCACGAAAGTCCCTGTCCGGTTACTTTATCACGCTCGGCGGGTACCAGTTTCTTGGCGCAGCAAGAAGCAAGCAACTGTCTGCCGGTCTTCAGCTGAAGCGGAATATCGCTCCATGGCCCCTACTACTAGTGAGTTGATCTGGCTAAGGTCCTTTCTTGCCTCTTTGGGGATCTTTCCTTCCCCCATGAAACTCTATTATGATAGCCAAGCAGCACTGCATATTGCACGCAATCCTGTGTTCCACGAGGGGATCAAGCACATTGAGATCGACTGTCACTTTGTCCGGGAAAAACTTGAAGTGGGTCTCCTCACACTAGCTCATATTGGGACCAAACAACAACCTGCAGATTTGTTTACCAAGTTGCTTTGCAAGAGTCAGTTCAATTTCTCAAGGCCAAGTTGGGCATTCTCGATCTACATGCTCCAACTTGAGGGGGAGTATTAGGAAATAAACTAGATTTATTATTATAAATTTATTATTATAGAATTTTATAATTGTTTGGTTTCCTTTTTCTGTCTAGAAACTTAGAAGCTTGAGGGCCAAGCTAGGTTTTACATTGTGGCGCCATCATAGCATGCATGTATAAATTGAGGAATTAAAACAGAGAGGAAAAAAGCGAAAGGCACGACACTTCACAGAACTCAAAGTCCTTTTATTTTGATTAAGTTGCTTGTTTATCAGATGTCGTTAGTGAGATAAAAAAAAAAAAAAAGAAGAGAAGAAAGCTCTGCTACCTCTCCTTCTTCCGTGTGCCAGCCGAACCCCCTGACTTGCAACCCGGCAGCCGTCGGACCATCACACTGCACCTCCACCTGTGCTTCCACCACCACCACCCCTAATCTTTCACACTTCATTCACTTCCACCTTTCTTTTCATTTATACAACGGAAACTATCCTTTTTCTGCCCTCGTATTTCCATTGAATTTGAGTACCATGAATACCCAAATTGAGTCATGAGCAATTCATATCGTTAGTGGGTTAATCTTTTCAATAAATTAAATTGTATTGCCTAATTGAATTCTTGGAAGAAATCATTGAGATTTATATTATTGGTGAATGAGCAAAGCATGTCACTTTTATTTGAATTGGTTCATAAGAACTGCTTTAGTTTAGTTTGGAATTGGGTACTTGTTTTAAATAATATTGAAATAAGGATATGGGAAGATTGTTGTCTTTTGAGATGTTGGTTGATAGAAGAGTATAAGTGATGGATGAAATTGAAAGTGGGAAGAAGATTATATTTAGTTGTGTGGCTATGCAAGTGGGTGAACACATTATGTTAGTTGAGGAATTGGTGTGAATTGTCTGATCATGTTATATCTAAGTTTTGTTGATTATGAGAGTGGAAAAATGGAATACTTGATAATTAAAAATTAGAAGGGGATGAAAGTAGTCATGAACCCATGAACTAATTGGGTTAAAGGTACAAATTTAGTGGAAGAATATGTTTAGGAGAAAGAGCCTAGGCCTAACTTAGATAATGAAAAGAAGTCATGATTATTTGCTTGCTAAGGATTTAGTATAAGTAGTTAAATTGGTCTAGGTAAGAGGTTAAGGTAACCCTAATTGACTTAAGTTGTAAATTGGGTTATTAGCTACATGGCTTAAATTAGTTAACGATAGAACGAGAAAGCAGGAGGTGCACCTTGTGGAGATGTTCATAAAGGCGGGTATTTCGATAAAGTGGGAATTACCATTTAAGGGGGTTTCTTAATTTACTCGTTTCTAAATTAGACACCTTGGGTAGTCAAAAGAGAAGAATGGTGAATGTCCTAGCATATCAAAACTTATTAAAAGTGAAGTATAGCAAAGTCACTTGTAATTGTAAGAATATGTCTAGCGAGATCTAGAACTTACGTAAATTAATTCCCCATTAATACAATGCCTTATCAAGTTTACCATCGAAAAAGGATGGTCAATATCAATTTGATTGAGAAACAAAGTAAGCACCAAAAGTATGTTACTGCCTGTACCCTTCAAAGCCGTTTCAATTTATATTTCCTAATGTTACTAAGTTTTATCAGCCGCTGGAACCTTAAAGACACATTTCATTATTCATCGTTTAATGTAATGTTTAATGTTTAATGTTCAATGTCCAATGTTCTTATTCATAGTTTCTGCTAACAGAATTCACTATTTGAGCCCTTCCCATTAAACTAGAAATTCACATTTCATTATTCATTGATGTCATAGCTACTGTTCATATATTTGGGTCCTACTCCAAGCCTTGAAATAGTTAGTAATCTATCATTGAATACAGTGTTCCATGAAAGACATTTATAAAACATAGTTTTAACATTGTGTGCGTACTCACTAACTCCTTGCAAATAGTTACTGACTGTATAAGGATAGCGTATTGAGCTATAGCTCATTTTACTACTATTTATGTTTCCCAAACTATTTTAGGGAAGGAGAAGCAACTTAAGGTGAACCAGGAACCTGCAGAGATGAAGGGTCCCGGAGAAGTGGATCAAAATAGTGATTGATAATCCTGTACTCTAATAAGTCATTTTGAGGTCTTGAAAAACAATTTATGCACAATGAAATCTAAATCCGTTTGGGATGGAATTAAATCATTTTGTCGTGTCTACTTTGGAATGTTTAATAACAATCTTAGATCTTATTTGGTGTAAATATTGTAACTAGTGAATGCGACTTATCTAGTCGACTTTGCATTTTATTTGTAGCCTTGTCCCTAAGGAATGGCGTTAATGCCGTAGCTTGATACGCATTTGGGTGATTCATAATACTTACTAATAAAGGTATTTAGAAGGTCATTAAGTTGGGGCATTATAGAAATGGTATTAGAGCAAACTTACATTTCTGCATGACCAGAATAATGCCGTAATTTGGGCTGTAGATTGCTAAGGCTTTAGGTATGTTTAGGTAAAATTCAGAAGGATAAGATTGGTTGTGCAAGGAATGAATAAGTCCTGGGGTTGACGAAAAGGTGCGAGATTCTATACAATGCGTACAGATAGATGGTGGGACAGGACCCTTTTGAAGTGGCACCCCCTGCCCCACTTGCCCAAGAACCTCCCAAGAAGAAGACCCTTTTCCCCTGTCGCTACTTGTTGCATAGTTACCAATTGATATATAGAGGGATATGAGACCGACATATCTGATATCTGGGCCTGGGGTGATGGGTATGATATCTAGGGAGGAGGGAATGATGGTGATTCTAGTAATTCAGATAGCGTAACAGTTGTAATCAACATTCGTGAGCCCCCTGAGGTGATAGAAATAAGCTCTTATGACACTGAGGATGAGTTTTGGAGCTCTGAATCTGAAACTAGTAATAGCAGTGATCCAGACTACAAGCCTATGGGATGGAACAAAAAGAGGAAGTAAGAAAAGGAGTTAGACGTATGAGATTGTTGAGGAGGTGAATTAGGAAGTGAACTTGTGGATATGTAAAATTGTGTAAATATGTAAGGTAGCAGATAAGGAACTTATCACTAGGAGGGGGACATAAAATTAGCAATGATGTAGGATTTCAGTCGCAAAGTTAGAATAATGACTGATCTAACCTATCCACCCATTTTGCTTTAATGGGTGAGCCTTTTTTTCATATCTACCATGGAGATAATACTCCTGGTAGCCTAACTATCATATTGTTATGACTAAGTTAATCAATGCGCATAAGTTGTATGTGCAAGAGTATGGTATTGTTAAATTACTTAAAAGCGAAATTGCCAACAACGGAATCCAAAAGAATATAACAATATGGTTTGGTTGGTGTCACTTGAATGGCCAGCATGAATAGAAAAAGTGATGTGGATTTTATGTTTAGTTTTAAAACCCTTTTTACTTGCAAGTTTACAAGGTTAATTATAGACTAGCGAGTATAAGGGTGTCGATCCCACGAGGAACAATAGTGATTTTAAATTTAGCCTTTCCGATTATAATGAATAGTTGAATAGAGGAGTTCAATTATCAATAGGAATTAATGGAACAAAAGAATAGCAAATTAGTCAAGAAATTGGAGAGAAATCAAATAGGAGAAAGGATCTAGAATCCGGGTTCAACATTGATGCAAATATTGAATTACTAATTTAAATGAAAGTTCAATTTGTCTCTAGTTCAACCTAAGCAACAGGCATTAGGCCATAAATTATAAAGATGATTATAATTATCAAATAAGATTATTTATCTATTGGTTTAGCATAAATCATTCTTTTTTGACATAATTCATCTAATTCCTAGTATAAATTATTCAATGTTAACAATTATGATTTTAAGTCTAATTATATAATCATCATATTAGCCTACAACATCTAATATTCATTTGAGATACCAAATAAAACTATTGTAATCAACATAATTAAACAATAGTATTAAGATGCATAAATAGGTTATTTTCAAGTATAAACTCAAATTATGCAATGAAAGTGACAAGTATGACCCTAGAAGAAATTAGTAAAACCAGCATTATTATTAAGGATCCATCCTTATCCTAGAAATGAGTAGTTTAGCCAGCCATAGTTAGTGAAAATACTATTGAAGTTGGTATACTTTACTTCCTATGCCCAACCTTTGGTACTCAATTACACAAAATGATAAAATTAAGCATAAATTCGCAAACAAAACACACAAATGAGATGAGAAGAGAAGGGAGAAATAGCTACTTTCGAACTTATTTTCTTCTAAACCCCTCAACTCAAAGGATTTTGTCTTACAAAATACTTTCTATTCTGTATAAAAAAATAGAAGATGGAAGATGGAAGAATGCTTGGATGCTTGAATGGGTGAATGTATGAATGAGTTTTTCTCCAACCTTGACCCCTTTTTATAGTGAAAATTTCACCTCTTTTGGTGTCCAAAAATTAATGAAAATTAATTTCAATCATTTTTTGGCTGTTTGATTGCATGAAAAAGGGCTAGTCTTAAGCTAAAATTAAACAAAATTAATTAGTTTTGACTAGATTAACAATTAGTGCATGTGGAGAAATAAGCACTTTGGTAAGATGAAGCAGCTAGGTTTATCTGCTGATAGGCTGCTAAGAAGAAAGCAGGACTGGACTGCAAAGTTCAGCCCTGGCGGAGCTCGGAGAGGCTAGGGCTTCTGATGGGCCCAGTCTGATGGGCCACATAATAGGCCTACACAGACGAAAATTTGGGAGACCAATCTACTACTGCGCTGGCGCTGGAGGCCCAAATGGAGAGGAGAGGAGGCTGAGGACTGTGGACAGCCTGCTGTTGAGGTTGTAGGCGAATGGACCGTGGAGAAGAAAAGGAGAGTGAGTGAGGAAAAGGTGAGGGGCCGTTGATGGACTGCATGTGAGAGATGGGCTCGGGCTTGCTAGCTGCGCCTGAGACTGGGAGCTAATGGAGTCCGGGTTGGGCCATGGCTGAAGAGTTGAAAATAGGCCCAAACAACCCCTTTGTTCCCTTTCTTCTTGTTTTTTTTTTCTTTTTTGTATCTTGGGCTTGGACTTTAGGAATTACACATGTGGAAAATCCGAATAGAATTAAACAACTCCGCCTAAATTCTTTTATTTTGTTTTTACCTAAAAGTTCCATAAAATATGCATCATTTACTCATAAAAAATATATTTTAAAGACTTAAAAGTAGGTAAAATGAAGGGTAAAAGTTCATATAAAATATGAATAATCAACTCTCCCATATCAAAACTTTGCTAGTCCTCATGCAAAGAATATTATTAATGCATATATTCATTTACCATCAAGAAGAATAAAAATAAGATCTGGGAAGAAAATCAAGTGATCAGGCTATGAATGCCCACTCCAAATCACATATATTAATTCATTACTAACCCACAACTTATTATCAAAGATTTTCAACTTCAACTAAGTCAATAGGCCAAGATTCAAGCAAATTAAGCACGCAACGAAACCATGTAGTAACCAGTAAGCACAAAATTTCACCCCACATAACGAAAATTACAAGAGTATCATTAAAATCAATTCTCCCATACCAAATCAATTTATTATTCTCTTTTTCTTGAATTTTTTTAAGACTTTGAATTTTTTTTCAAAAGTTACTTGACTCCATATACTTTCTTAAGTGGATAAAGATATGAATTAAGATAACACTCAGTGAAGCACTTAGTACATATTCAGCTGAATAAGGATATGGATAAATATAAAACTTGAACATTGGTACTAGAATTAGAGCTTAATTAATTCAATTTGTTTTCTTTATTATTGAAAAGTCAAAGGGGAACTCAATGCTCAGTGAATACTCATCATGACATTATAAATGGTGTTACATCTCAAACTTAAATTGGCTACATAGTGATATTAGCACAGCAAAAATTTTTGGTCGTCAACTAGTCAAAGCTAGAAATATTGCTGATGAGCATGTGTCACATGAATCAAATCCATATAATAAGACCAGAACATGCATAATTAGAACTCTCAAGCTCTTCACAAAGTCAAATTGACTCACATAATTTCAGGTTTAAATTTTCCTCAAAATTTTCATTTTACCTTCCCTCCCCCCCTCCTCCACTTAAATCTTACATTATCCTCAATGTAGAAAACAACAAGAAAGAGAGAAATTGAGAAAAGAACAACATAACCTAACAGCACAAGGAAGTTAGTTCCATATAAGCCCAACAATCAAACTCCTAAGGTACCTTCACAACCATCACCAGCCACAAAATCCAAAAATCAAGTGAAGAATCACACCCAAAAACACAAGCACACCTTGATAAAAAAAAACCCCCAAACTCACCTAAAAAGATTGGGTTGCCTCCCAACAAGCGCTAAGTTATGTCTTTAGGTACACAAGGTCCCATCGATGAATCATAGCAAACTGAGTCTACTACATTGATAGACTCAATCAAAAGAAGCTTAATATCATGAGTCACAGCAAGTTTCAAACATTGGCAATTAACCATAAGAAGTCAACCATCTTGGGGTTCGAAAATTTGAATTGCGCCAGAAGGAAACACTTATTGGATAACAAAAGGACCATTCCATCTAGATCTCAACTTACCAGGAAACAACTTGAGCTTAGAGTTAAAAAGCCAAACCTTTTGATTAGGTTCAACAGATTTTGGTTTTAGCTTTACATATCTTAGCATTCTCATAGGCTTTATTACACAATTCTTCCAATTCATTCAATTGAAGCCCACGGTTAGAACTCGCTTGTTTCATATCAAAATTAAAAGCTTTTTTAATAGCCTAAAACGCGCAGTGTTCTAGCTCAACTTATGAGTGACAAGCTTTACCAAAAGAAGCCGGTAAAGAGACATCCCTATGGGAGTCTTATAAGCTGTACGATAGGCCTAAAGAGCATCATACAATCTCAAAGACCAATCTTTTAAATCGGGCCGAACTGTTTTCTCAAGTATAGACTTGATCTCATGATTAGACACCTCAACTTGACCACTAGTTTGAGGGTGATAAGAAGTAGCTACTGTGTGAGTCACGGAATATTTTCTAAGCAAAGCCTCAAAAGATCAATGACAAAAATGACTACCTCCATCACTAATAAGAGGTCTAGGGTACCATACCGACAGAAAATGCACTGTTTCATAAACTTGACCACAACCTTGTGGTCATTGGCCCTAGTAGCCTGAGCTTCCATCCACTTTGACACATAATCAACAACAACCAATATTATACAAAGCCAAAAGATGGAAGAAAGGGACCCATGAAATCAATGCCCTATACATTAAATACCTTAATAATCAAAATAGTGGAAATGGGCATCATATCACGACGGGACAGGGTACCCTTACATTAACAACGCTCACAAGCAAGATAGAATCGATGAGCACCGCGAAATAAAGTGGCCAAAAGAACCCACTTTGTAGACTTTAGCAGCTGTCCTACGACCTTCAAAGTGACCACTACAAGCATAAGAGTAACAAAAGGTGAGAACACTATGAATTTCACTCTCGGGCATACATCTATGTACCACTTGGTCAAGGCAATGTTAGAAAAGATAAGGATCTTCCAACTAGTAATGTCTTACTTGTGAGAAGAACATATATTCTTCTTTTTAGACCAGTGAAGAGGAATCTTTCTAGTGGCAAAGTAGTT
>NCQV01023912.1:6887-18964 GCA_002740545.1 Lophocereus schottii | reverse complement strand
TTTGAGCTCTGATCACTACTTTTCGACTTTAACGTGCAAAAGTTATTTGGTCGGGTACAAATAAAATGTGGCATATTAAGGCCATAAATTTAGTATGATGATCTTTCTCCTTAAGGATACTACGTACCATGATAGGTCTATAATATGCTTGTTGCTTTTCTTTAGGCTTATAAATGCGATGGGGATATTTCTTTTTTTTTTTGGTTATTGTTCTACCTTGTTTTTGTTGTATTATCGTATGCTGGTAGTAGTATGATCTTGATAGGATTATTGCGCTCTTAGGTTATGTAATTTTAGGTATTGTGCCCCCCTTTCCTACGTCGCTGGTGTATATTGGGATTACTTCTTATAGTATCTATTGTTTATATTTGTTCCTACTTATCAAAATATTTTCAACTCCAGTAACATTTTCGTAAAAACTTTGCCTAGGTCTCTTTGAAACGGTTTCTCCAAGGGCCGAATAGTCTGCACAGCCAAAACTACCCACATCTTGATCTTCCCAAACCCTGCGAAAATCGAACCTACACTGATTGTTGTTATTATTGTTGTTATTGTATATATATATGTATATACACGCACATACATACACGTGTGTGTGTGTGTGTGTGCATATATACGCATGTGTGCGTGTGTGTACATATATATGCATGTGTATGTGTGCGTGTGCGTGTATCAAGTCTTTACAATATTTAATCATATCTTTAAACTATGGTTAATTAATAGTAAACCTGTCTGTTTAGGCGGGCTGGTTAAATATGGGTTAGGTGTATTTGGGTAACACTAACGCGAGCTCTATAACATACATAATCTTCTAGATGTGATGGGCTACGACGTTGTCGGGTCGGCCTCTGTGATGAGCCCACAATGTTTTCTATTGGGCCTCCCGCAGCTGGGATTAATTCAGGCGAGCTACTCCCCCTTAGTTCCTGCTTCATATATGGCCCAGATTCAGAGAACCTCCCCCTTGCTGCTAATACCGTGGACAGTCCAAACTTAGCTGGCCCACTTGGGCCCAGCTCCATCTCGCACTGGGTTTCCTGCAACTAGTCTTCATCAAGCACATTTTGGCCGACTCCACGCTCTCCATATCTGGCCCAACTCTCAAGTCTTCTTCCTCCCCATGATTTGGACCGGGTTCTGCATGCGCATCTTTTAGGCCTACACCTTCTACTTCCTCATTAATTTCTAAGAACAGCTACCCATCCAGCCCAATACTGGCAGTTTCTTTTTGAACACAATAGACGTGGCAGAGGACGGGAAAATCTATTCATAGAACACGACATCCCGACTCACAAATATCTCACGAGTTTCCAAATTATATAATTTCCATCCCCCTACGAGTGTGCACTTTCAGCTTCGAGGAGCGAATTTATTTATCTTTTGGTTTTGACATGTAATGTGCAAAACATAAACTACCAAACACTTTGATGTTATCATAACTAGGTTTCACTCCGAACAACATCTCATATGGAGTTTTCCCTTGCAACAACTTACTCGGGTTTCGATTACACCCCACATTCTACCCTTCCATTCTGTTGAGGAGTATCCACGCAGCTCGTTTGATGAATAATATCCTTTTCTGAGTAGAATTGAAGCATCAGTCTAGATTTGAACTCCTTCCCATTATCACTACGAACAATCATCACATTTTTTCCAAATTGATTTTTCACCATAGTGATAAAACTTTGCAAAATACTCGCTACTTCCCGTTTTTCCCTCAGCAAATATATCCAAACAGCCCTATTAGCATCATCGACAATGGTAAGAAAGTAGTGTGCCCCACAAAAAGAGGGAACTTTATAAGAACCCCAAATGTCACAGTATATAACTTCAAACAATTCACTTGCAATGTTTTCACTAATATTAAATTGAGTTTCTGGTTTGCTTTGCACGCAAATATACATCACAAACAGCCAATTTATTCTCTTTAGAACAAGCACCTACGCCTAAATCTTTAGAAACCATAGAAAAAAATTGACTTGATGGGTACCCAAGATGACTATGCCATAAACTATGAGAAGTCACTGCATTAGCTTGTACCTTCTCCGTTGCCAACTTATTGAAGCAGTGGACCTCTCCTCTCAATTCACCTACTCCAGTGAGGTTCCTCGAGATGCGATCCTGTATCACACAAAGTTCATTAGTAAATACCATAGCAACGTAATTTTCTACACAACTGAGCAATAGAAACCAAATTACAATGAAAATTCGGAACACATAAAAGATGGCTCAATTTTACATTGGAGCCCAAATTTGTTTTCCCTTGCACTCTTGCCACTTGAAAGATTCCATTAGGTAACTCCACAGAAACCAGATTAATAGGCTCAACTTGTGTGAGCAAGTTCACATTACTCGTTATACGCCTTGATGCACCGGTATAAAAAATTCAAGCATTATTACCTTATAAAACTTCATGCCCTGCTCTAGTGGGTTCAATGAGGGTCAAGAGCTTTTGTATTTGCTCCGGGCTCAAACCTGGCAGCGATCTATGACTTGCTTCCTGTGCGCTACTGCTACTGCTTGCAATCACGATCTGCTCAGCAGTCCTAGTTGTGGCTGCCGCATATGCGGCCTCTCGGCCTAATGTGCACCCATGGCTGCTGCTAGCTCGACCTCCTCTTCCACCCCTTGCTCGATTTCTTTCTCTATTATGGTTACCCCATCCAGGTGGGTAGCGAATAATTTCGTAACATGCATTTTCCTCATGAACATACCTTTCGCAATGAGTGCAATTCCCTTTCTTGACCATGACTTCCTCGCCTTAATCTCCATACCTCACGGCGAAGGCAGTAGCATTCTCGGTCCTGTCCTCACATCCCAACATCAGACTTTTATGATTTTCTTCCTGAACTATCATGTTGAAGATACAGTCCAGAGAAGGTAAGGGGTCAAGTGCTAGTATTTGGCTTCTCATCGAGTGAGTACATTTCGTCGTTAAGGCCCATCAAGAACTGACGTGCATTCTCTTGCTCATACCTCTTCACCATCTTAACACCCGCTTCACACTTGCAACAGGTGCAAGTACAAAGAGGTATTTTGTCGTGGCTGTCAAGTTCTACCCACAAGCCTGAAATTTTTGAATAAAACTCAACCACACTCTACCCTCCTTGTTTATAGTTTGCTATACTTGTCTTTAATTGATGCACTTTAGGTACGTTGGTAATGCCATACCTCCTTTTCAATGTATCCCACATAGCCTTAGCCATGTTAATGTAGGCTATGCTAGTTCGGAGTTTTGGATCAATCACATTAAGAATCCATGCCGAAATCGTCGAATTCACCATCTCCCAAGCTTAGCTCGGATGCATCATCATTTGTCACCATTGCTTTGGTTAGTGACCCATCTACAAATCCAAGTTTATTTTTGGCGTTTAGTGCCAAATGTGCGGCCTTTTCCCAGAGATCATAATTTTTACCCTTGAAGATTACCGCGGTGATTAGAAGCTCGGGACCCTTAGACAAATGTAAATAATAGGGAGATTGGGGTTCTACAGCAAATCGCTTTGGTGGAGTTCCATCACCCATAGCTTCGGTTCTAGGTATTCTGTAATGGGGCTCTAATACTACATAAATTTGTGTGAGATTGTATTTCTTGGGCTTGTCAAACATGGCCCTCTTATCCGATGATCTTATTGCTGATTCTTAGTGCAATATATGTATACAGGATTTGCATAATATATTCCTAAAATATGTTTTTCATTCCTCATACATGGATCAGATGTATTTCATGTTGGAGTAAAATACGACCAGATGTATTTTGGTTATAGGTTTTGGGTAGGTCCAATGGTTTAGAGCGCATTTTCTATGAGTTATTTTTCTTTTGTTAAAATAAAAAAATGTTTGCATATCTATTATTCAAAATTATAAATATTTAATGAAAAAACATAGTAATTGTAATTTCTCAAAAAGAATATTAAAAAATTCAAACTTTTAATTATGATACATGAACGTGATGTATAGGCAGACCCAGAATCAAGCCCCGTTTGCTTTGGGTGGGTTGACGCATATGTTGAAAAAGGACAATAGTGCATCGAGTCATATATGGCCCAGTCCTTCTGGAGCATGTTAATGAGTTGGAAAAGTTTAACCCACCAATAGCGCATTTAATAATTTATGGACCAGGCTTTTGATAGACTGTACCATAGATTGGGGACGAAGGAAGGGGAGAAAGAGGTTTTCAAATTAGCTAGGGTAAGAGAAAGGAAGACTAGGGATTTGGGAGTGGTAAGGTGCATCAAGGACGAAGAAGGTAAGGTGCTGACTGAGAATGATGAAATTAGAGAGAGATGGCAAAGGTACTTTGCTAAACTTCTAAATGGGGAAGGAGTGCGAGACGACTGTAGTAGGGGAGGAGAGGGTAGCGATCAGCGAGCGGGTGACCTTATAGCAAAGGAGGAGATTAGGGAGGCCGCGAAGAAGATGACGAATGGGAAGGCAATGGGCCCAGACCAGATTCCAGTGTAAGTTTGGAAGTTTATGGGGGAGGTAGGGCTAGATTGGCTCACGGAGCTGTTTAATGTTATTTACAGGACTGCCAAGATGCCCAAAGAGTGGAGAGCCAGCACAGTCATTCCACTGTACAAAAACAAAGGGGATATTCAAGTTTGTAATAACTTTAGGGGTATCAAACTGCTCAGCCATACTATGAAACTTTGGAAGAGGGTGATTGAGAGAAGGTTACGCGAGGTTGTAGAGATTTTAGAGAACTAATTTGGTTTCATGCCGGGCAGGTCGACCACTGAGGCGATCCACCTCCTCAGATGGCTCATGGGCTTGTTCAGGGATAAAAAGGTGGATCTCCATATGGTGTTTATTGACCTAGAGAAAGCGTATGATCGAGTCCCAAGGGAGGTATTGTGGAGGTGTTTGGAAGGGAAAAGGGTGTCGCCCGCGTACATCCAGGTAATTAAAGATATGTACGAGGGAGGGCGGACGCGTGTTAGGACACTGGAGGGGTCTCTAATGACTTCGCTGTTAGTATGGGCCTACATCAGGGCTCCGCCCTAAGCCCATTTCTTTTCACTTTAGTTTTGGATGAACTCACTAGAGGAATCCAGGACGAAGTGTCTTGGTGCATTTTATTTACAGATGATATCGTTCTTATCGATGTGACCAGGCAGGGGGTGAATGACAGGTTGGAGAGTTGGAGGCATACGCTGGAAGTTAGGGATTTTCGGTTAAGTAGATCAAAAACGGAATACCTCCATTGTTGTTTCAGTGGTAGGATAGAAGAGGGGGGAGAAATCAACCTGGATGGTAGGGTGATATCAAAAGTCGCTAAATTTAAGTATTTGGGCTCGATCATCCAGCAAAATGGGGACATTGATGAGGATATTAGCTAGCGGATAAGAGTGGGTTGACAAAAGTGGAAGTCAGCGTCAGGGGTACTGTGTGACAAGAGAGTGCCCCTAGGATTAAAAGGCAAAGTCTACCGGATGGTAGTTAGATCAGCTGTTCTCTATGGATCGAAGTGTTGGCCTCTAAAGAAGATGCAGACCCAAAGGTTGATGGCAGCCGAGATGAGAATGATTAGGTGGATGTGTGGTTTTACGAGATTGGACAGAATTAGGAATGGTGTAATCAGGAGTTTAGCTGAAGTGGCCCCCATAGAGGAGAAGAGGAGGGAATCGAGGCTCAGATGGTTTGGCCACGTAAAGAGGAGAAGTATGGTCGCCCCAGTGCGGAGGTGCGAATTGATCGTCCCCCCTGGTGGAAAGAGAGGGAGGGGTAGACCGAAGAAGAGCCTAGAGGAAGTGATTAGAGAGGACTTGAGAGTTACTAGTCTGACGGAGGACATGGCTCAGGATAGGAAGTTGTGGCGGGATAAGATTAGGGTATCTGATTGTAGGGGACCAGCCGCGTAGATGGTAGTAGCTTCGGTGAGGTGGGGCGGGTCAGGTTTTAGTATACTTGTCTGCAGGTCTTGCTTCCCTGTGATGTGACGGCATCTAGCGCCCCTAGTGGATTGAGGTATGTCTCTACTCCTTGTTTATTTTGCTTTCCGACTCATTTTCTCCTCCCTGACTTTGGTTTGCATTCGTTTTCTCTATAAACCTTTTTCAAAAAAAAAAATTGTTTTGTGGGTCTTAAGGAATCAACCTCTCTATGGATAGAAATACCGGTAGTGGTAAGGTTGCCTACAGCTGGATCTCCCCATACCCCGCGAAAGCGGGACCTACACTGGGAGTTGTTGTTGTTATTGATTAACTAACCTACTAATATCAAATCAGATAAATTCTATTAATGGGTCATCACAACCAACCTTTTTCCTACCACTAGCATCATGGTTCAAGACTAGTTAGAACGGAAACCAAATAAAATGAACTTAATGACGTACAGGATATTATCTTTTAGTTCTAACATCAACAATTTAAATTATTACAAAGTAATTAATTTAAACAATGATTAGACATATGTTTCACTAAATACATGTTGGTTTGACCTGCGCATCCTTAATGTTTATCTTCTTCTAAATTGATTTTTTTGAAGATTAGATAGTTATTTCATGAAATTTTATATTCACTTATAACTTTTTTTCATTTTTGTGTACGATATTATTTTCAGAGAATAGAGCGGCAAAGAAAGCATATTATGTTTAATTTGTAAAGAGATGCAATAGTTATGTAATGTCTCTTTTCAGACTTTTCAATAAAAATGACTAACTATTATTGTTAAGAGAAAAAATTAGAGAAAAAAAACAAGGATACAATGTTCGGGTCAAGTAGGCGGCTTCGGGTTTGGGTTGGGTTTGACCTACTATTCGCGGGTTTTTTGTATTCGATTTATTTCGGGTTCGGGGTCAAAAAATCATGCTTAAAACTCAAAATATTTGTACATGGTTGGGTCAAATTGGTTTTTGTGAGGTCTATTAATGGGAATTCAATTTTGAATGAAAAAATATAGTGTGTATGTTGTTTCTTTGGCTAGATGATTTTATCTAAGTTGTTTTCTTCAATTTGCAACCTTTGTTTGGTGCATTATGAGGTAGGAGCCCACCTTACATTCATTTTATAAACAACAAAGTAAATGTCCATTCTAATTTTATTATCTATCACCAAAATTTAGTTCAAAAATAACATATGCACTAACCGTGCAAAGCACAGTATGATAACTAGTATACATGAATCTTAAACATATTTGTCATATTTATCACTTCAAGAGTAGACATTTACGACAAGCAAAACAATCCATTAGACTAATCAACTAAAATGCTTCGTTCAAGGCCCAAATGGTGTCTAACTCTGATATAACTTTGAGATTGTTTTGATATATTTGTAACCTTCTCAAAGACAAGGGGAAAAAGGATAGTTGATCACAATTGATCAATTTGACTTCGGTTTGAGCAACAGTTTCTCAAAAAGATTATCTTCCCTCCTTCTAAACAACGGAAATATGAGTTAAAAGTCATTTTCCTTAAAAAAAGGATCCCTCCAAAAATCATTTTCTTCACAACCAAACATACTTCTAAACGCGCACACACACACAGTCTCTCTCTCTCTCTCTCTCTCTCTGTATACACACACACACACACACACACACACACACACACACACACACACACATATATATATATCCCCTAGTTAAGTCTTCCAATTCCCCCTTTATTAGCAGCCATCTCCCCTATTCTTTTTCCCTTTTTTAAACTGAATCCTTCCCCTCAAATTTCAACTAGAGTTTGGAAAGTTAGACCATACACGATAACCTCNNNNGAACCCTAGCTGAAGTTACTGAGAGAAAGCCGAACCCAACACAACCCGAATCGATTTCCTCCCGTAGTCGTCACGATTTGACCGTTTAACTTGGAAATATGTTATTTTTCAATTTTGAATAGATTTAAACTATTTACAAGGTTGACATGCAATTAGCTCGTTTATTAAATGGGTCAACCTCAGCTGACCCGTTACCCAACTCTAATTTCAACCTATTGGGCAACAAGTCTCCAAATCGCAATTTTCCAATAATTCTCTCTCTTCATACGCTTAGTTATAGATATGATAAAAATGACCTGAATAGCTGGACCCAATGATCCAAATATATACCTGAATCGTGATTCAAAATAACTAATTCAAGGTCAACCTAAAATTCAAAATAATTGAAACCGAGCTGAACCTAACCTGAAGATTTGCTACTAATGTTATTTTTATTTTACTGCCAACCTTATTAGACCAAACATCAATCGATCAAAAATCTGTCGGACCGTAATTTGAGTTAGGCGAAATCTTATTATTTCAAATGTGACCTGACCCGAAATCAAATCAAGTAACCAATTTACCAGCTCTACTTGAAACTAATCATTTTCTTACTAGCTGTTACCCTAATTACTCTTAACGAAGAACGAAGGGTCTATTTAGTGAGGGAAACAGGAATAGAACTTAAACTTGAGGGTTCAAGTTCCTTTCCTTCTTATTTGTTGAGAATTGTAAGGGAAAGTGACTTAATACCCAAAGTTTCAAGTTCCTCTCCAATTCTAAGGAACTTGAACCCCTCCACTTATGAGGGGTATCAAGTTTCCAATCCCTTAGGAATCAGCATTATTTTTTAAAAAAATAAATGAAAAATATACTATTTCAGTCGTAGCCCTCATTTCGTGGGGGACTCTCTGCCTCTCTTCATTTTCGCATCCTCTCACCACAAACCCTAGAATCATCTAACTGGCGTAAGTCACTGTCGATCACCGCCCAACTGCCACCCAGTCGCCGTCGACACCGGATCCCGGTCACACCTGCCGTTGCTAGCCGGAGCACCTGCATCACACCTAGGGGTGGCAATGGATCTTGGATCCAACCCAAATCCATCATATCCGCCCCATTTAATGGGTCTAGACCCATTGTTTTTGGATCCAATGGATCTCAAAAAGAATCTGGATCTTAAAATAGTCTAAAAATGGGTCCACTGCTTAAATCTAGATCCGATCCGTTGAATCTATTGGACCCATTACTCTTGTAACCCAAAAATCCAACAAACAAGTCTTTTAAACTTGCTCCATCTCTATTTGTTCTTCACATATTGTACATTACTAATCTTCATTTCTAGGGATGAGTATATGTACCCAGTGAATAATTATCCAACCATAGTCACTCAATCAATATATCCATTACTAACACTAGAGGAACAATTTTACCAACTAAGTCTTAATTTAGTGGTAAAGACTGAGGTACTGAGTATATTAGGTCACAGGTTCAATTCCTCCCTCCCCCATTGGATTGTAATTGTATTGTATTGCCCTTTGTGACTCATACAGATAAAACAAATGCTAATAGTAAAGGATAATCATACTGTTGTTTAACAAATAAAATTAAAATAAATCACTTTTCAACCGATTTCTTGTGATGTCATTTGGAATTTAGTAGTAAAATTCAACTTCAACAATTTAGATCGAAACTTAACTACTAATAAACCTCCATTTTTACCTCTTTCAAACTTAATTTTGATCTTTCCTTCAGTGGTTTTGGGTTGAATGTTAAAACCTAATGGTCGAATAGGCCTCTTTTACCCTGAATTTGCTCATGTTAGGTACTTTCATGTTTTTCAGTGGTTTCAGTTGAAGGAAAGAGGAAAACCCGCTAATACCATGTGAAAGGTAGGCTCAGAAGGCGGATTTCGAGTAAGAAAGAGGTGGTCGAGGCTCAGAGAATTGACATTGGGACCCCATGCCAGACAGCCTGGTCGTGCCAATCAGAAAACGCGGGAGCATGTAACCAGGGATATGGTATGGTGGCACCGTGTCGTGAGGTACGATGGTGCCGCTTTAGTAGTTCTGCGACTAAATTTACGTTGTCGCGGTTACAATGATTCATTCTGAAATTTTGCTGTAGGCTATCGAAAAGGGGCGATTTTTAGGTTTTCAATACTAGAAACTTTCACAAAATTTTAAATTTAGATCAAAGTTAAATTGAATCAATTTGTGCTACTGCTTTGGGGAATCAATTGAAGTACGTTTCCTTCTTTCTTTCCTTTGCGTTCTCAATCAAAGTTTCTGTCTTTTGTGATGTTTTCATGTTTCTCATTGTTGATTGTGATTATCAATATGAGTAGAGGCTAAGCTATTAGTCTTGGATTAGGAGTAGCCCCTATTATGCAAAAGTGAATCATATTTTAGGTTTTTTGTGAATCATGGCCATGAATGCAATTCGAATTCCTACCTAGTATGCCAACTGTCCGTTGCATTACTTAAGAGAGTTTTGTTCATTGTTCTTAATTAAGGTTTAGGAGATCAGCGAAAGTTGAATCCTTTATCTAGTGCGATTTTGTGGGCAATTGATTTTCCTGATGTCAAGACAATTAAGGTTTCAATTAGGATTATTTGATTACACAATCTTGTGAGCTTGATAGTTTTAGTTTCATGAAAATAGATAACTAGAATTATTTCAGTCAGTCTATTGACTTTTGAGAGAAGGCTTAGATGCCTTTTAAATTATAATCCCTTCCACTTCAACTGTTTTCATGGGCATGGTTTGCATTACCTAGTTATGGTTCATATAGCGTAATAGTGTGGTGAATCCCAATTAAGGACACTTATTATCATTGAATTTGACAATTCATTAGTTTCAGCAGAATAGTACTGTTAGTTAGGAATCATTCAACCCTATTAAGCTTTTATCTAAATCGAGTGGTATAAGTTGATTTTGATGGTTGGAATCAAGTTCCTTGTGTACATGACCCGTATTTACCCTTACTAGTTATAACTGACACCCTGCACTTGCGGTAATATTTTAAGACAACAACTGCTAATAACAAATATCAAAAGAAGTTTGAATCTGAATTTTGTGTTTAAAATATATTCATATATTTAACATTTATCTTCACTACACTAATTTAGTCAACATATATCTCCATTATAACAATTATTGGTTATTATTCATTTTATGGATCTTATGAACTATCATGAAACTTATTTTTAGCATTTCAATTGCTTAAATATGATTTTGAGGAGACTTGGTTGTATGGAGTACTATTATAGTTGTTACTTCTCATTAGTTTTTGAGGAGATTTGGTTATATGAGGTACTATTATAATTGTCACTTTCTATTAGTTGGTACATTAAAATTATTATTATCTTAAATCTCATGTATTGCTATTGTCTTTATTGAAAATTGTGTCAATATGTTTATTGAATGGTTACTACATGCCTTAAACTCCTAATATGTATTTGTAAAGTTGTTGATCTATTTAGGATCCGTTTGAGATCCATAAACCCAATGGATCTAATAATAGATGTCAACTTTTAAGATTCAATAGATCCAGACTGAATGCGGACCAAGACCCAAAAAATTAAAATGAATCCGAATCTAAATAGATCCGATCCAAATCCTACCCATTGCCACCCCTCGTCACGCCTTAAGCTAAGCCGGCTGCCAGCGTTCATCTTCGATTTGTCATGATCTTTTTTTAATTTTTTCCTTTCTATCTGCTCACAGCTTTGTTCTGATTTTATCAATCTGAGCGAGAATCTGCAGAAGGAGGGAGAGGAGGGTGAATATGAATTAGATCTGAGCAAGGAAGATAGAGGGGGTCAATGGTGAATTTCACAAAGCGTGGGCCGGGAATTAGAATTGGGCCTAAATTGGGTGTTATAGCCCTACTGGATTAGACTCTTCATNNNNTTCGCGCCGGAAATCTCTCTCTGTCTCTCTCAAAATGGCGTTTCCGTATCGGCACTTGCGGCGAGTTGCGCACGGCTTGCCGGCATTATTCTCAGGTGAACTCTGCTGCTCTTTCATCTTCGATCATTGTTTCCTTGCCTTTCTTTTAAAAGTATTGGTGGTACTGGAATTGAGTTCAGAACTAAAATTTTCTCTCGGTTTCATGGCTGATAATTTGTTTGCTTCAAAATGGAGATTTGAAATGGGCTGTATCAATGTTTAATTGCCAGCAGTTTAGGGCTTGTTCTAACTTTTGTCTTGTGGTAGCTTCTCTTATCTGTTAATACCAGCTCTATTATCTCATTTCCCTAATTTGTCTGCTTATTTTTTCTGCTTTTCTTTTTTTAAGATTTTGTTCAGGCTGAGGGTCATCGTTTGTTGGATGTACTAGTATAAGCTGTTACCAATTTGCTCATTGTGTGTTGGGGTTTTTGG
>NCQV01023879.1:3392-19422 GCA_002740545.1 Lophocereus schottii | reverse complement strand
TTTTATTGACAACAATTTGGTGCATAGTTAGTTGAAATTCTATTTGTTAAAATTTGTTTTGTTTTTAAATGTCTGAGCTTGTAATTATAACACTGATGTGTTTAATGTTCAAATCATCACATGTTAATAGTAATATAAATTAGTTTTATATGTTATTATGCTGAATAATATGTTAAATATATTACCACTAAGATTATATGAATACATGCATATATATATATATATGAGTTGTAAAGCCTAAAGCTCATAAACAAATTACATATGCAATCTTCGCAGCTGGCATCTACTTCATATGGTACGCAAGAAATCAATGCCTCTTCAGGAACCTCAAGATCACGGCCTCACATACCGTCAGCACGATTAAAGATCAGATCAAGCATCGTGTTTTATTCCTCAACACTTTGTCTTGTAATTATTCCACTGTCATTGATGTAATCCTTAGCTGATTTTTCGGCCTGTATGTTTGTAACTTGTTTGTGTGGTAATGAATTTATTCTTTTTACCAAAAAAAAATATATATGAGTTGTAAAAATAGTCGTTATGTAAATTAGTTTTACGTATAATGTAATTAAATATATATGTGATATTTAAATAAATGTTAATTAGTTTAACATTTTTAATTGCAATTTATATGAATATTTTTTTATGGAAATATTGTTGTAATTAAATTATTTAAATTTTCTGGTTCATGACTATATGAGATGATTATGAGCTTAGTGAAATTTTCGATCATATGGCATGAACGAGGAAACTTTAATAATTTAATTACTTAAGAAAACAAGTGCCTTGTGTCCATTTTTTTAATATGAACTTGTAGATATGGCAGCTGATAATGCAATGATTAATGAGCTTTGCATTAGTCAGAAGTTAAATGGGTCTAACTATGACATGTGGAAACGAAAGATTCAGTATCTTCTAAATGAGAGGGACCTGCTGGAACATTTGACGGTTGCCAAGTTTCCGCCATCTAACACGGATAAAGATGGTAAGTCCATTGATACTTCTTCTGTGCAGTATCAAGAAAGCTTATATGGCTACCAAGATTGGTCCAATAAGATCGAAGGGCACGATTTACTATGTTGTATTTCATGCACGACGACCTTATTGGAGAATTTGAGTTGTGTCCCACAGCTAAGGACATGTGGGACCAACTCAAAATCCGTTTTGGTCAAACATTCAAGACAAGGCTTCGTACCTTGCAATTCAAATGGATACAGTACCAAATGGATTTCAGTCACCATGACTGAGCATTTACGAATTATGAGTGGCATAATTCGTAATCTAAAGGCTGCTGGTAAGGAAATTTCTAAGGGGGAGCAAGTCTTGAATGTGATTCGGGCTGTCCCTATGGAATCCCAGCATTGGAATCATGTCAAGGCTATCTTGACACATTCTGAACATATCAAGACCTTCGCCAAGGTCCAAAGCCACATTGAAATAGAAGAAGAATGCCTGAAAATGTTAGGCACTTCTCATGTGGCTTTTATTGCCAAGGGAAATAGGTCCAAGGCAATAAGAATAACCGAGACCGACAGGCCAAAAAGGGTTATCGTCCCCCTCAGAATGGCAGGCCGAAGGCTGGGATTACCAAGAAACAGAAGGCTCAAGGCAATTGAGTGATCAATATAACACGTGTCAAGTGCTATAATTGTAGAAAGAAAGGTCATTAAGCTCGAGATTGTCCTGAGCCGAAAAAGGTACTTTTTTCCACTTGTTCTCCTGAGTTATATGTATGCTCCCATGCATTATTGCTAATTCTGTTCCTAATTGCATTGTAGATACAGGAGCAAGCAAGCACATAGTTTAGGATAGAGTTGCGTTCATGGATTTTCACCGGTACCCAATGGGTTCACAAACTGGCGTACTGGGTAACGACAGTGAAGAAGACGTTCTAGGTGTTAGAATGTACCAGTCCATCTTGCAAGGAGGAAATAAACTGCTCCTTTTTTATTGCCTCTATGCACCTAGGGTGCGAGTTTGTCGTTTGTCTTTAGTTTCTTTAATGAAATCAGGTTTTGATTTTAGTTCTTGTCCAGATGGTTTGAACATTATGTATGGTGGCAATATGTTTGGCAACAAAACTTTAAAGAACGATTTCCCTGTATTAGATTTGGATAATTGTTATAATAATTCTCCTTCTGTTTTTGTCTCTAGTTTTTATTCTCATACTGAATCTGTTAAATGGCATGCTAGGCTTGGTCATATTGGCCAAGATCGGATGAGTAGACAATAAAGAAGGCCTTTTAGACCCACTTACTAAGGTTAAGTTACCTAGATATGAGTCGTATCTAGCTGGCAAGGTGACCGCAAAGCCTTTTGGTAAGGCTTCAAGGGCGTTAAGCCCTTTAGAGCTTATCCACTCTAATATTTGTTGACCCATGAATGTGAAACCACGTCATGAGACTTTCCATTTCCTCACCTTCATAGATGATTATTCAAGATATAGGTATGTGTACCTATTATCACATCGCTACGAAGCACTTGATGTGTTCAAATATTTCGTAGCTGAGGTTGAGACCCAATTAGACCGTAGAGTTAAGACTCTTCGAACTGATCGTGGTCGTAAATACCTCTTACATATATTCAAAGAATTTTGTGAGTAAAAAGGTATACGAAAACAACTCACAATTCCTAGCACTCCACAACAAAACGGTGAGGCAGAGCGTAGGAATGGAGCATGGCTTGACATGGTCAGGTCAATGATCGCACATGCCAACCTCCCAATTATTTTTTGGGAGGATGCGTTGCTTACGGCGGCTTATATCCTTAACTGTGTGCCCAGTAAGAGTATATCCACTGCCCCATATGAGTTATGGCATGTAGAAAGCCCACCCTGGAACATTTACTCCCATGGGGTTCGGCTAGTTATGTACATAACCCAACTCACAAATACGAAAAACTTGGTCCAAGGGCCACTAAAATGATGTTCATTCAATATCCCAAACATTCTAAGGGATATGTAATGTATGGTGAACACCCTAATGGTGGTATGATAGAAGTGGATTCATGTAATGTTGAGTTCCTTGAGGATGAGTTCTCAAGCATTGGTGAAATCAAACAGGACACGATGTTGTATGAGTTACCACCAAATGATCAACTATCTCTCGGTGAGGGGGAGGATTTGAACACTCACCATGTCATCGAGGATAGTACTCTTCTGTTGTTTGGAAGAGATGATGAGTTATTGGTTGCCCAAGAGAATCAACCTGAGAATGAGGTTCGTCCTCCTTCTCCAGTACATGAACACGAGGTTAGTCCACTTGTTCAACATAATGACAATCATTCTCTCAACTAAGGATTCTATGCCTCTTAGGGATAGGAGAAGGAATACCTCAGAGGGTCAAACCAGCACAGGTCCTGTGCTCCGGAGGAATGAGCGTGGAAGAATACCTCGATGATATTTTCAGATCGAAGAGGAGATATTCCTGTGCACTCCTTTAGAAATAGAAGAGCCTACCTGTTTTCAAAAGGCTATCAATTCATCAAATCAAAAAGACTGGATGGAAGCCATGAGGAATGAAATTGACTTTATGGCAAGAAATAAGGTTTAGAAACTTGTTGATCTTTCTCTCGGACGTAAATCAATTGGAAACAAGTGAGTTTTCAAGATAAAACACTGGGCAGATGGATCAATCGATAAGTTCAAGGCCCGTTTAGTGGCGACGAGGTTTACCCAAATAGAAGGGGTAGACTATGAAGAGACTTTTTCTCCTGTGGTGAGAATTGCCTCTATTTGCCTTCTTCTAGCCTTGGTTGCCCATTTGGATTTAGAATTGTTCCAAATGGACGTAAAGACTGCTTTCCTTAATGGAAACCTTGAAGAAGAGATTTACATAGATTAGCCTATTGGTTTCACATTGAAAGGTCAAGAGAACAAAGTTTGTCGTCTCAAAAGATCCATTTATAGTCTCAAGCAGTCTTCTAGAGCATGGTACTTCAGATTCTATGAAGCCATTATTTCTTTTAGCTTAAACATGGTTTCTGAAGATCACTGCGTGTATGTCAGGAAAACTACAAAGGGGATTATGTTTCTTACTTTGTATGTTGATGATATACTACTGGCTGGAACCTTAAGTCTCGACCAGTGTCCTAAGACAGACAAAGAGAAGGAGAGGATGAACAATGTTCCTTATGCTAGTGCAATAGGCAGTCTAATGTATGCCATGTTGTGTAAATGGACACACATTTGCTTATGCTAGTGCAATAGGAAGTCTAATGTAGGCCATGTTGTGTACATGGCCAGACATTTACTTTGCGGTTGGTTTAGTAAGTCGTTACCAAAGCAACCGAGGGCCTGCACATTGGCAAGCCGTCAAAAGGATCTTTCGTTACCTACGTGGTATGAGTGACCTGGTCCTTTGCCACCAAGGTGGAGATCTTAAGTTGGCAGGATATACAGATGCTGATTGGGGTGGTGATTTGGACAAATCTAGGTCTACCTCAGGATATGAGTTCACCCTAGACGGGGGAGCAATATCTTGGTGCTGTAAGAAACAAGACTGTATGGTACTTTCAACTATCGAAGCAGAGTATGTTGCTTGCTGTCTTGCTACTCAAGAGGTAATATAGCTAAGGAGTTTTCTACAAGATCTTAATCTCACTCCTGGTGTTAATGATCTCGTAGAAATGTTATGTAACAATACTGCTGCTATCCAATTTGCAAGAGATCCAAACTTCCACAGGAAGACTAAGCATATTAAGAGGCGTTATCATTTTGTACGAAATACCATAAAAGAGAAAGAAATTGCCATTAAGTATGTATCTATAAGTACGGTGATAGCAGATCCTTTAACTAAGCCTATTCCGAGAGACACTTTTAAAGCTAATGTGATGAGCTAGGTCTTTGTAGGACTTAGTTTTTGGATGTATCTAAATGTATGATGGACATATTATTACTTGTATTAAATATTTATGAAATAAAGACTGATGTTTCTTTTTCAAATGTTCATAAATATACAAGTACGTTCTAAGATACATTGTTATGTCACCAAGCTTCTGATTGGCCTAGTCACACAGGCAATCGCCCTGACGCTTGATTAGTGGGCAGGATGAGACTAAGTTATATTGGCACTTGGTGTGCGATATTGACTATTCATACTAGGAGTGTATGAATGGAAAATATGGTCGCCTTAGTAAGTCTAAGATGAGACTCGGGGGCAGTCGAATATGAAATAAGTTTTCATATCGAAGCCTTATAGCTGAATCTTGAGTACTGAGATTAACATTGGGTATGTTGGTCTAGTAGCTCAGGTTGGTGTTTTAGGTAAAAGCTAAGCCTATGATGCGTATGGCATAGAAGAGTGAGATGCCTAGTTTAGGGGGAGCTTGCCATGGCATACTATCATACTGTGTGTGCTGAAAGTCAACCTATCTGATGAGTGATAAGTTAATTCCCTTTCCTTATCACTGTGTGACCCTCATTAGCGATATTCCTTGACTTAGAGTTATAATATGAAGTCGAAGTTTGATGTTGCTACCTTAATGTGTTATCCAAGGGTCAAGATGTATACGGTCCAGTGGAGCACATTAGGAAAGCAGTCATGTTAAGATTAATTATTTTAATTGTCTGAGGAAGAATCATTTCTTCATCACCATATCAAGTCTGGGTGATTATATTTAGTATATAATCAATTGATATATCAGGCATAAAGGGACAGTGTATGCCATTTGTGATGTACTTGAATGATTCGGGGTATTGGTGTTTCGTGTAGGTGCTATGTCAGTTAGATGGTGACTTGATATAGTACCAATGGTTTTATTTTTGGTTGCATGCTCAATTCCTGGTATGATGTGCGAGGGAAGATTGCTGGCTAAGAGGTATGAGGTTGGTGGTCTTTGTGACCAAAGGGGAGCTGTTGACCAATAACGGTCACTGGAATAAATGGTCATAATTGCCATTGATTTGGCTGTTACACTTAGGGATTAATTGTGTATTAATCAACCATAATTTTGGTGATTTTGTTTAAGGTTTGGTGCAACTATATATATGACAAATGGACTGTGAGGCTAATCATCAGAAAATCAGCAAGCTCCTCTGTTCTAAAACTCTCTGCTCCTTCCCTCACTCAAACTTAGCCGTCATCAGTGGGTTCAGGTTTTGGGCATGAAATCCTCGGTGATTCTAGTAATACCTGCTCATGAGCAGACATCTAGCAGGCGTAAAAGTCCAAGTATTTCCACATCCAGGTAATCCTAAACTAATCTACATGAACTTTGAGCATGAAGTCTTCAAAACCAACGTGACTTCCAATTTCCAGTACACTACCTATGTTTTTGTTTACAGAAACATTACACATATGAGTTTTTATCCTAATCAATCATTGTTCTCTTGAAATTTTAGGTTCAAGTTGAATTTCTTTTTGGTCTAAATATCTATACTTATGCAAGACAGATATGTAATTAACATTAGAAAAATCCGAGTATAAGTCAAGAGTGGCTATTAATTTAATTAATTATTTATTTGGCATGTCTAACCGTATTAAGGAAGGCATCAGATCGACCATATTTGCACATAATTCTAATGGCAGTAGTCTTCCATCATAAGTTGAGTGAACAATGTGTAGTTCCAAGCTAAACTTGCTAATGACTAAATAAGCGGTTTTAAGAATAAGACACTCACACACACACACACACACACACACATATATATATATATATATTCTTTTATGTGTATCTATAAACATAAAAAGTGAACTTTTACTTAATTATTAAAAGATTAAAAATAGGCCCCATTTGGCCTCATAAGTCAGAGGTGGACAAATGGATTGCTATGGTGTTAACCTTTTGGCATGAGCTCGGAAGGCGAATGCTAATGACATTGAGTTAGATTGTAATAAGTCTCATTTATTATGATGCCTCTAGCATCTCCTTTCCAGAAAACCTGACAACTTAGTTACAAAACTTTAGTATATTTATAAATATCTATGGCTACTAAGTCAGACACAAGTTAGTACAAATGATTTTGCGCTTGTTTTTTTAAAATAAGTTTTCACGTTCGAGTCTTATGAATAGGAAAAATATATGATGAAAAAGCTCTACCAATTAATAATAGTTTGATTTTGTCGCAGAGGCCAAAAGACCAAAAATATATAGCTAGTAAGATTAGGAAAACTGTAACAAGGGATACATATAATTTAGTATAATTTTAATCAGTACCTGATCATTAGAAGGCAAATTTGACTTTACCATCATAATAGAGGATCAAATATACTAAATATTGAGGGGACATAATAGACAAAGATAAATTTACTTCTAAAAGTGTGTATATGGTCTGAAATAATTAGATGAATTAAATTGACATCATTATTTTGATTTTTAGATCTTCAATCTGGGACAAACTCAATTAACTTTTACACTAATTTTATATAGAGTTGAGTAAAGCTAATTCGATACCAAAGCAAAACAAGTGTGGCTTTGAAGAGGTGCTATGAAAATTTAATTGGAGGGATGTTTTGGACAAGAGCAGAATAATACAATTATACCATTCACTTTAGACCTAAGTTGATGTATTGCCTCTGCTTTTGCTGCTTTCAAAGGTGGTAGCTTTATCTATCTAGCATTCTTGCACATAAGCAACTTGCCATATTATAGGCATAGGGTTGGAGCAATAACAAGCACGTAGCTGGATTGATGTTAGTGTGAGTAGGATGTTTGATGGATTTGAACTTAATCAGAGGGTGCTTGGTGATCTAGGTGTTGTTTTTGTTTGTTCATAGCTTTTCAGTAGCTGGTTTTATTGTTGTCTGTGTTTGATCTTCAACCTTTTCGTTATCAATAATCCGTAAAAAAAAAGATGACTCAACGTAATTACTGATCCAAAGTCCACATGTAGTTAAGTGAATTTGGATACAGATTTTTAACACGTTTTAATTAAAAGGGTTACAAATTTAACTCGTAAATGGATTAAGTTTAGGTCGAGATTCTCGACACGAAAAAAATACTTATTAAACCTATTTAATTAAAAGTATTAAACATGCGAACCTGCTTACCCATTCATCATTTATCCACGTACCCTTTTATTTGATAATTAAGAGCTCAAAAGTTAAAAACAAATATAAAAATGCAAATTATGGTGAATTGGGAAGCTTTAAATGGTAATTGCTTGATGTAGTTCGTGAACTTAATTTTTAATGTTACGTAATCACATATTATTTGAAAATGCTAAATGGGTATACGGGTAATCAGGTGGCTTGAACTTAACCTATTTATTTTAAATAGATTAAACGGATCAAAATTAGGCCAACTTTGTAAAAAGTAAATTGGTAGAAGTTAAGGATTTTCAACCCATTTAATAAATGCTTTAGGTTCAGGTCGAGAGATTTTTAACACGTTTAAGTTCAACATGAATACAAAGTCAGCCCGAATACTTCCTAGCTCTAGTTATATATTATGAAGAGCTAATTAAAGGCAATGATGTGGTTACCCCCCCCCCAAAAGGAATGATAGTGAAAGAACAAACCACCAGCCGAAGACAGTAAGAATAAACTCACGATTCAAACCACCAATGAACTTAGGATCAACAATACAAGCGATAAAAGTCTTGACATTATTTGGACAACAACACCACCACTCAGTGTGGGTCATGTTTAAATAGAATCTAAGAAAATTCAAATATAAATAGTCTAAAATATATATACATGTAGTACTACTAGTGGAGAAACCGATCCCCATTAAACCACAAACAACTTTTCAAGAAAGGGAGGAAATAGAAGTGCTTACTGCAATGTCCTGGCCCTTATTTTTAACTGAGCCAGGGGCTGCCTTGTAATTCTCTTGAGCTTACCAAGATTAGGGGCAATTTGGACAAGTCAATAGGAGACTGAAATTTGCCATTTTTGCAAACTCCCCAATGGAGGGTGTTACTTTCTAACCATAACTAGGGTGTTACAGTATGATATTTATGTAGGGCATCACCCTCGATTTCCTGCATTTATACTCTTTTTTCCCCCTAATTCATGTATTTTCCTTCATTAAACTATGAAGTTTGAGCATTAATTATAGAGATCAATCCCAATATAACCGCAACTGCAATTTAAAAGTTTGACTAATTCATAATATAGTCGTGCATTAAGTCATGTTGGCAATTGCTATCGCTAGTTTTAATTGAGAGGTCATGGCACTTGTTCTCGCTTAAACTTTAAAAAGCTTGTAAAATATAAGTAGATATAAGCATATCGAAACAATTTGTGTCTTTGGGATACCCTGATTTTATGAAAATAATTTTTAGGGGTCAATTTTTTTAGAATGTACTTCCAAGTATCTGCTATTTTGGGTAAACTATTAACAAGGGTCGATATTTTTGGCCGAAGGTTTTCTGTGCATCTTACTCCCTGAACTTTCTGAATTTGCTAGTTTTGCCCAAAATAACATTTAGCACGCAAATACTCAACTTTTTGGAACCTTTTAATAAAACTAAGTCTATATTTTTGTTTAGACTTCTTATGATGACTTTACTTGTATTAGTTATCATAATCTACTACTTACATCATAAATATTATATTTTCTGTGATTAACGGTCTATCATACTTAGCAAAATAATTAAAGCTTAATTAGAGAGTTTTGACCATTACCTGAACGTGGTCGGCGCTAGACTCCAGCGTTCCTCTAACTTTCGGTTTACAGAGATTGCTAATCTTAACCTTACCTTCCTTAGATCAGGCACAACACAGATCCATTTCGTTTTCTACCTCACCATAGTCACTAATCAAGTTTTATATATTTTTAAAGGATAGTGAAACTTTAATCAAGAACTTATAATATTTAAGACATAAGGTTCAATTGAATAACGTTTCATACTAGGAAACTTCTATTATTGACAGCTTGAAAGTGGAAATGTTACAATTGAAAACTTGAAGAAGGACTTAAGCTAAGATCATTAGAGATGCTTGCTCATAGAGAAATAGAGAATCGCGACTTCTCTTTTACTCAAGAATGCTTAAATGATTGCGTCCCTTCTCAGTACTCGACCTCTCTTTTTATGGAGGGGGTTGGGTGCGTATGATGCTCTATTGGTTACACTACACACTGATTTTTCATATGACTACAGTACACACTGACTCTTCACATGGCTACAGTACACACTTTATTTTACAGATCTGACACTTGTCAAAATAGTACAATAATACGGCAACACGTTATTCTGTATGCCTTCATCTCCAATTATATCTTCTAGACCATCATTATCAGGATAATTTTCAAAACCTTCATCTAATTGAAGATGCTCTAGATCTCATTTCTCAAATAACTGAAGAAGATATTTCTTTCCTTTTTCTGATAAGAATTTTCCGGCTCCAACATCAAAGAGATAATCAAAGATATCTCCTGAGACTGCTCCCTCTACCTTTATGTGTTCTTTAAACTCATTGTCATAGGCAAAAGTAGTATTTCCATAATGCATTATCGTTTTTCCTTATTCAATTAATGCCCAAGTTTGATGATAAATGTTATAAAAATCGATGGCTCTTGCTAAAGTAGGATCAGTAACAAATCCTCCTCATTCTGAAAACCATTCTTGTCATTGATCATAGAGATCATCGTAATCAACGATCTGAACAAGATAATATGCTGGTTTGGCTTTTTCATTTTCATATTTGATTAGTGCACATTGTACCTCCAAATATAGGCATTTGTTATATGAAGTTTTTGTTAGACCATCTAGAGATGTAGAATCTAATGGATCTTCTTGAACATGCATCGTTGGAATTTGGTTAGTGTTGAAAAGAATGGGAACTTTGGATCTGAGATTTCCATAAAGTAAACTATCATCCTCTACTCCCAAATTTTAATGATGGGGTCATTTAGAGAGATTGAATTTGTTGGGAAGCTAATGCCACCAACTCCAAACTTATCAGAAAAATAGATCGTTGTACTTCAACACGCTTAAATATTGTAAGAATAGTTATGATAACAATCGATGCAGGCTGCATACCATTCATTGAACCATTTTTCTTGAACATGAGAGCTTATTTTTCCTTAGATATCATAGGGACATCTAAGGTAATTAACTTGCAATCTAGGAAAGAAAATCTTTGGGCTATTAGGTAGGCAAAAGATAGTACATCAAAACGTGATCTACTTTTTGTATGGAATTCCAAATTATCAATAAGGACTTTACTAGAAAGAGAATCCCGTTTTAGTGGGAATGTCATTTTGTTATGGATTTTCTTCATTTCTTACAGAAGGTCGGCTTTGATGATCACCATTGGTGAGTTCTCGAGTTGAACTATCTCCCAGAGAGTTCTTCGATCCCTATATATGTTCAATAGAGAAGAAAAACTGGTTAAGCCATAATTGCCAATGCAGGAATCGCCATTGCGCTTGCATATTTGATAAATTCTTTTTCACAAAACCAAGTATTTCTTTCCAATAAGTTCAAATAAGAAAATGTTTTGGGGCAAAAAAGATTAGGAATTTTTCAATCCCCCTTATGACTACAACGATTTCTTTTTCCATTGTCAGATAGTTGCATTCTGCCTTATTAAAACTTCCACTGCAATATTTGCAAAGTTTTTCTTCTTCTTTGATTTGAGTATCGTACTCCAGTGCTCATTGCTGGCTTCTGTCTCAAGAACTAAATCATCTCCTTCATTGGATAAATTAAGATTAGGAAGACTTTTACACATATTTTTGAAATTTTGAACAATCTTTGTATCATTAGCAGTCCATATCCAACTTACTTCTTTCTTGAGTTTCTGCTGCAATGGCTTCTTAGTTTAACTAAATCTTGAATGAAATCTGAAGCATAGTTAAGGCATCCAAGAAACCTTCCGAACAACTTTCTATCTTCAATTTTTTCAGGAAAATTTTCTATTTTTTTCAAAATATGTTTTTGTTGAATGATTTGTCCAACTTTTATATCTAGGCCTAAGAACTCAATTTCTTGTTCAGCATGAATAGACTTGTTCTTACCTAGTACAATACCATGATCGATGCATCTTTGGGTGATGGCTAAGGCATCATCTTTTTACTGTTATATGGTTTTAGAAAAGGCAAGGATATCATCAATGTAAACTAAACAGCAGTGATTAAGGTCTTTGAAGATGTTATCCATTATTCGTTGGAATATTTGAGGTGCATTTTTAAGACCAAATAGCATCACTATCCATTTATAATGTCCTTGAGGCGTACTAAATGCAGTTAAAGGTATGCTTTTCTTACCCATTTTTATCTACCAATATCCACTTTGGCAATCTATTTTCGAAAACCAAGAGGCTCCTTAAATTCTATTAAAAAGGACTGTTTTGTTAGGAATATAATAAACATCAAAGATAGCATTGTTAGTAAGTTTTTATAATTGATCGTCATTCTTACTTTTCCTCTTTTTTCTTCTGCATGATTTCTTGCCATGAAAGCATGACTGGTGCGAGGACTCTTACTATTCCTTAATAATCCTTTATCCATAAGTTCTTTGATTTGTTTATCAAATTCTTGGATATCCTGGTATGCACACATTATTTGTTTAACTCGAATAATAGTTTTGGGATTTAATAAAGTGATTTTAGCAAATGTATTATCCTTATCACAAAATTTAAGTGGATTATCAGAGTAGAGTTCTTTGCCTAATTTTTCTTATTGCTCGACAATCTGCTCTTTAATATATAACTGAAGTAATGAAAATGTCAGTGCTATCTCACGTTGTGCAGACATTACCTTCTCACCACGTTGGCTGCATGTAAATTCAATTTTTTAATGAGTGTAAGCCTTGCTCAATTTTTCAATAGGAACTTAGTGACAATTAATTGTAAAAATTATTTAATTTATGGTCTGTGTGCATGGAGAATATAATCTCTAAAAATTACGTCCAATAATTATGTCATGAGAGGGTTGATCAGCAGCCCATAGAACGGGTGCAATGCATTGAACTTCTCCTACTTCTATTGATAACCTTTCTATGACTTCATTGTGACTCATAATACTATTATTAGTTATTCTCACTTGTAAAGGATTTTCAGCTCTTTTCCATATACACTCAGGAAATAATGATCCTTTCCCAAAGCATACAGAACAACCACTATCTATGTAGGCACACAACTCATATCTATTATATCCCTCTAAGTATACATTTATTAGGATATAGATGCTATTAGGATTTGTGTTGGTGACCTCATAGCATATCTCCATAGCCATATTTCTAACTAATTCATCTTCATAGATTGGCTCACTAACAGTTCTTGTTTTGTACCCAAGGACCTTTCCATCTAGACTCAGACTTCGGTCTACACTGGATCTTGCAGCTTTAAAGCTCATCCTACTCATTTTACTAGTCATACTAAGTGCATCATCTTTTTAAAGTTCTTCTTTGGTTGATGAAGATCCATCTTCCCATTCTGGTTTTGTACTCATACTTCTTAATAATTGGGCTTTGATGGTAATTTTACCATTCTCATCAATTTTTATCACGTTTTTCTTATTGATTTTTGTAGGGTTGGCAGAGCTAAATATCCATGAATGATCAACCTTTATCTCCTGTGCCTTAGATTTGATCCTCTGGATTTAGATTTGATCCTCTGGATTTTCTGCATAGGGGTAGGACTTTCAAACTTTTCTGCTCGTATCATTATCACTTTAGTCTTTGGATCTATAATATTATCCAGTCTGTAGATAATTTTTCAAAATATCCTTAACGGATATCCCCCTCTTTTCATGTCCATTCCGATAGTTTTATCTTAAGGGATAGAAAGTCTTTCGTAAACTCATCTTTTAGACTCACATACTATCCAGGTCTACAATGAATCCTATCGATCCATTGCACAAGTTGGTCTTGATCTCTGTGATAATTTGATTATTGAATTTAGTATGCCTTATATTACAGAGCAAAGCATAACGATCAATATCTTTGTCATAATATTGTAATGGAGTGATTTGCACTTGGATACTTCTAATATGGATATACGTATACTTTCTATCTTTGTTATGCTTAAGGATGTTTTTTCAATTAATGAGATTTACTTCTCCCACATTATACTCATAGTCTTTTATCTCTAAATCTCGTTCCATCATCTCACACATATACTGACTTTTTAATTGAAAAATGAGTTTTTTTTATAGATCATATCTTTCTGAATTATGGAACGAGCCCAATCTCCTTTAATTTTCTCGTGATCATTGTCTGCAACAAACTCTTCTCCTTGAAAATCAGCAAGACTAACTGAGCTACTTTTCATCATATGATTTATTTCTTCATAATCACTTTCTTCATATTCATTCCGAGATAATTTCAACAATCCATTTGTTGTTTATGATTAGGTCTAATGTCTCATCTTCACTAAGTTCAACATAATCTAGGCTTCCAAGGTTTCAATAAGCTTGTTATTCTTCCTATTTTTGCATTTATTAGCATAATGTCCTACTTCTCCGTATACCCAGCATTTGCAGTTATTTTTTCCTGCAGGACAATAAGCTGCTTTCCTAAAAAAATCTATGTTTTTTAGGACTTGGTTTGTTATAATATTTTCTTTTATATTTTGCTCCCCTTTACTTATTAAAGCTCTTTTCTTATAAAATTTTCTTTTTCTTCTCCTTTTAGGTTCTTGTCCCCATTGGTGAGATAAATCCCAATAATTTAAGAATTGCTTCTTAATTTTCTTTTGTGTTTAGAGAGCAAGGCATTGACCATTAATCCATTTTCTTAAATAAGAGATTTTTGAACCAAGGGTATCAATGACATCTGTTCATTCAAGCCATGTAATGTATTTTTCATTAATTAGAAAATTTGTCTGATACCACAATTTGTCATAGAACATACCAAGATTAATCTCATTATACCCAATTTTGTAATAATGTTATCTAAATTCAGCAATATAATTTTTTAGATATCTCATATCCTATTATTCTACGTTATTAATCTTTCTCTGCATTCTCTTGCTTTTTCTTCTTAATCAACTTTGGCTCTGATAAACTCAGTTCCAATTTCCTTACATAAATGTTTGAACATTGTAGCTGGTGTTTCCATCATTCTTAATGTGTTTTTACCATTTTCATTTAATGAATTATACCAGTCAGCTATAGTGTCAAAGAAACTATGTTCAATGTAGTTTAGGAAATTTGCAGTAGTACATGTAGTATTTAGGTTTAAGATACTATTCATATCTCTTTTTCAATGTTCAAATACTTCTTCTCTATTATAAGCTTCATCTATATTTAAAGTGTATTCCATTTGACTAATTGGGGTAAGGTCAATTTTTTCAAAAATAGTAATCTTTCTTGGGATAAACCCGAAGGAAAATTAGTTGTTTGTCCTGCTGGAACTTACCTAGACCTTATAAAATGAGTATTTCTTCTAGAAGGTTCATCAAATTCTTTATATTTAAGAACAACATTATTAATCAAATTGGTCTCTATCTCACCTAAATCGAATTCTTCTCTAATTTCACTAATCTCATCTTCAACAGTCATTTTACCATATTTTTTATCCAATTTTCTTTTAATTTCTTCTAAGGGTACAACATTAAGATCTTTTGGCTTGATTAGATTCATCTGCTGATATATTTCTTCTTCTAGCTAAACATTATTAGTCTCTTCATTATCATCAGATAATACTTTGTGTTTATCACTAATTACACCGATGATTTTCTTTTATTCTTCTGAATTCTGTTCTTTATCAAACATATTCTGTACTTGTTCAAGAGTATACTGCTTATACCCCATCTTCTTCTTCTTTTTCTGCTTTTTCAGTCAATTTTTTATCTGATTTTTCTCCTACTTCTTTTTGAATTTTTATATCGTGCAAAGGAAATAGATTCTTGTTTTTTGGGTTTTGGAAAGAATATTTATACTGAAATAGAGTACTAATACTGGATGTAACTTTTTCGCTATATCTTATTTCGTTAACTAGAGAAAGGTGAATTACCAATATTTACTTCTTACACTCATTGACTTCGGTCTTAATTTTAGCTAATTTTGCTTTAGTTCTAAAACTGTATCATTGATATAGTTTAATTGAGATGCCGTTGGAGAAAGGCCTTCCGGTGAGTGAACAATATGTGAATAATTTGGTCCAGGGAAAGCAAGTGATGATTCTAGCATTAATCAC
>NCQV01023868.1:8833-21283 GCA_002740545.1 Lophocereus schottii | reverse complement strand
CCCCCCCCCCCGGTCCAAGCGGGGCCTCATTGTGTGTTCTGATTAGGTTTATGTTAAATTTCAGAATGGGATGATTTTATTAGAAATGGTAGAACTTACGGTTACTGGTGATGATGCAGATGGGACTACCTTCAAATGGGAAACACAACACTCAAAGACATGGACCGAATGCTTGCTTTTGAGATAGCACTTGGAACATGGGGTCAATGGGTAGACGACAACATCGATCCTATGAGAACGAAGGTGTTCTTCCAAGGCATTTCACCCTCTCACTACAAGTAAGCATAATCTCGTTCCTCTTAACTAATTACTTCATTTTGGATTAATTTATACTGAAATCTGAATTGGATGAACCAGTGGGAGTGACTGGAATGAACCGGGTTCAATAAGCTGCTTAAGGCAAACACAGCCAGTAACAGGTTTCACATACCCAGGAGGAATGCCAGCAGCAGTGACAGTGTTGAAGAGAGCACTAAGCAAGATAAAGAAGCCAGTGACATTACTTGATGTTACCCTACTTTCATTGCTTAGAAAAGATGCGCACCCTTCAATTTACGGTCTGTTTTCCATGGACTGCAGCCATTGGTGTCTTCCTGGTGTTCCCGATGTTTGGAACCAGATTCTATACAACTTCATTTTTTCTGATTCATGATTAATATTACTTATAGTCACCACATTGGCAGATTTGGTTAGGCCATTCTACATTTGATTCACAGTTGTTAGGTTACATGTGCACCCTCATTATCTAGTTGAATTTTTGTATGCCATTGTCAAAGTACAGTATACAGATTAGTTGATATTTTATGGAAATCATAAGCAATAAATCATTGCTTAAAGTCCGAGTCCATTTGTTTTCTTTCATTTTGTTGTTCCAAAGATTGATGCTCTTTTCCTATCACATAAAGTTTATATTTCTGTTGATAATGCTCTTGACCTGGGCAGACTAGCCCTCCAAGGATCAAGTTACCACATTGAGCAAAAGCTTTAGGGTCTGTTTGGATGGGAGTAAGGAGGCGTAAAGGGGAGTAAGGGAGGGTGAGGACTCTCATTTACCCATACTTAGAAATAAGAAAAGAAGGGTAAGAAGTTACTCCCACTTATGGCCCTCAACCCTCCATTTTCTTACACTCCAAAATAGAGTGTAAGGAGGAGTAAGGAGGGATAGGAATGAGTAGTTTACATATTTATCCCCATAATTCTTAATATAATATATTTTAATCTATTGAGTGAGGGTATATATGTCAATTCCTTTACTTACTCTTATTTACTCTCCTATTCTTCCAAACAAAGGTTAGTCTTTACTTTCTTAGAACTCCCAAATAAAGGTAAACAACTTACTCTTGTTTACTCTCTCTTACTCCTACTCCTCCTTACTCTTATTTACTCTTACTCTTCTAACTTACACTCCAAGATTGTTTCGCTTTGCAACACAGAATTTGTGTTTTTGTGATTTTTATAAAAAGAAAAGAAACGAAAAGTGACATGCCAAGTTGAAGGAGTTTTCACCATTTTTACTACTTACCATTCAATATTTGAAAGGTATGGCCACCAGATATTGAAATAAAAAAGAGACTCTCAAATACCATTCACCAAATGGAAAGAAAATTTGAAGAGATTCATAAAGAAAAAAGAAGCATTCTAACTTTCCTTTTCAGTGATCATCAAAACCTCAAATTTTCAATGGAATACAACGAATATGTATAGCTCGTAACTTGAGAGCTGCCTCTCTCAGTCATCCAAGTTAACAAATGAAAGTACAAGGAATCCTAACTAACTAGTGAAATTAGACTGTCTCCAACCAATAGGAGTCTTACAAAATTACGCACAAAAAATGTAAAAGGCAAAAGATAAGCATGAACTAATTTAATTAGCTGGAAATTCCTTGCAGTTCCACAATGAAGAGGGGAAGAGTTTTGCCAATCACCCTTAAATATTTCTCAAAATTTTGTTCATTCAAAGCCTGACAAAGTCCCAAATACAAAACGTTGCAATTTTGGACCTACACTGACTACTTGATGGTTTTGCCTCACATAAGAGATTTTAGTGAGATTCTTTTATTTTTTTTTTTTAGTTATCGCAAAATAGGTATCTAGACTTTCCATCCACGACTTATTCAAACTTAGTTGGAGCTCATTTGATAGGCCAAATATCAGTTGACCCATGAAATTGGACTTTTTCTCAGCAACTTGTAGCCAGAGCCTTATTTGAAAAATTCACCACTAATAAATGTACTATGATCCATAATAACTTTCAATGAGCGGTTCAGGACTCTTGGTCCACATGAAATCCCCCTACTTTGAAAGGATTTCACCTCAAATCATTGTAGCCAATAAAATGCATCACTGCCAAATATCATCAACCAAGAAAATGGACGCTTCCATTGGAATTCAACAACGTTATTGGTGCCAAATACCTCATCTCTCTTGAATACATATGTGTTTTTAAAGAGATTAGGGCTGTTCGATTATGAAAATTTAGCCCACAAACCCTGATATTTATAAGATTTTTATAAACACAAATGTAAACGATCGTCACAAGACATTTTGAAACCATTAGATTCTAAACACTCATGCGTTACCTCCACTTTGAGAGAGATGGTAGTTCTTGATAGGATGATGAAGATTTAGGAATTATAACCTCCTCGGGGCCATCTGCTTCTTGAGCTTCAAGAGAAATGCCCATAATGACTTGGTCATTCTCATGTGAGCTCTCTTCCAAGGTTGTTTGAGAATCTTCCTCATGGATCAAAGTGTTTTTATAATCTTCCAAGAATTTTCCTTCCTTCCTTCCTTCCATCAATAGTGAAAAGCACCGGCCTATGAGCCTCGATCTTGCTATCAGTGTGAGGGGATTGTTCTTTTGGTGTATGAATTAAGAAAATCTAAGTCATGTAACGGATTAGAGTCACCACTATATTTTTTGAAAATGAAAACTTTCTGAAAGTTATTTTTATAAAATAATCCCACAATCTCATATAGGGATTGATTTGACTCCAAGGCAAAGTTTGCCCATCTACGTCACCCATTCAACATGGCCTCTAAATAAGAATTTTCTATATTCCAACAATAGATTTAGTTACATGTAAGTTTGGCCTTTTGTTAATGATGCATCCACGTTAGAATTTTTGTGAGACCACTTATTGAACGTGCGAAATTTATTTTTTATAAAAGATAAAAGGAATAAAAGATAAATGAAACCAATAACGTTTGTGACCACTTTATCCATAACATAGTTTTACGAACTAGTATGTGCAAAGATAAATCAAGGAGGATCAAATAAGAACATGATTATTAAAATTAACAATAGGAAAAGAAAATAAATAAAGAATAAAAAGAATATTGATTCATATGTTATTTAGTCATGAGCAGCTTGTTCCGATTTGGCAAAGCAATGGTTCGGGTTCCTAAGGATTCCAAATCAAATGTAAGTGTGGTTGGAGGCTAGTTCGAAAGTGTTTTTTTATAGAAAATGAGAGGAAACAATTTTTTGTAGTTCTAAGAATTTATTTCAGCATAACTTGGTTAGGAAAATCTCTCTCTCTACATGCACGGATGTACACACATGTGTGTGTATGTATGTATGTATAAAGAGAGAGTGGGAAGGGGGGTGGAAAGAAGGGTGGCATCTAGGAGAGGAAGAACATAAGAGACGAATGGTTGATGGGTGTTGATGGGTGGGGAAGCACTCCTATTTATATTAATAAGGAGAAAGAGGCACTCCCGTAAAATTTGTAGAAACACTGAAGATTATATTCCACGTGAAGATTCTAGGGTTAATTCAACCACAATATACCTTGTGCAGTACACAAGCTTTGGTAACATAGAAGAAAATGTGTCCTGCAATCCACTACAAGAAAACAGGCACTGGTGGCTTGCCACTTAATTCCAATGGCAGGTTATTAGCCTAGGTAGGATAATTTTCCATGGTCAACTTGTTTGAACATAGCTTTCTCATCCAACCTCTAATTGGTTTAAATTTTTTTTTTTTGAAAATTCATTCAGTCTAATTTCATATGGATCAAAGTTCATGACAGTTAGATAACGTTGGAGCTAGTTACAGGCCCAAGATTGAGAATGTATTGGTTTATTGACACATCACAATATCCGACCCATATATCTACAATAGCTTATTAGAATTGAGTTTATAGCATGTTGTTGGAAAGCTCTTTAAACAAGAAATGTTTTAGTGTAGGCTTATGTACCCTTTGATCCTTACGTGGTGTCTTAAATAAGGTATGAGTGATCCTCAATGTCAAATCTTTACAAAATCAACTAGTTTAACCCTTTGGCCTTTTGGCAATTTTAGAATCTTTGAAATATTTTGACAAAACCTTTATTTTGGAAATTATTTTTCTAGAGACTAAAACCTTTAGGGAGCTCGCAAAAGAGTTACTTTACCATAGGTGAGTGTAGTAAGTTTCATCATCAGGCCGTTAATCCAAGTGGCATGGAATATGTGTGCAATATGGATTCTGAGGACACATGTTTGTGTCTATAGAAGCCCACTTTCACAGAGGCTGAGCAAGACAAAGGAGAAGTTTATCATGTTATGTAGTGTGTATGCAACTGCTTAGGTAGCCCCTAGTGTGTAGTGGTGAGTATGAATGCAGATGCGCATGTAAGCTATACAAGACATGAAATGTAGTAAATGCATATGAGCATGCAAGATATGCAATATGCAGTATGTGCAACAAGCAGGAAGGCCCTCTTAGGGATCTTAGACATCATTCAGCTTATAAGGAAATAGGGTAACATGCGAAGGGGTGAGGCTCTGTCAGGTATTAGAGACCTTGTTTATCTTTGAGGGCAAAGGGAAAGGCCCCTATGGCCAAGCTGAAGCAGGGTTTAGGGTATAAAGTATGCGGTGTCATGCAAAGATGTTGTCAGCATGAAATTGGTGAACACAAGTCTTTAGACTAATTACATGATTGGATGTCCAGTGCATTGTCGCTCGGCAATGACAATTACATAACCTATTGTGGGTGAAACAACATGATACTTGAATTCCTAGTAGATAGTCCATACACACAAAATAAATTTCGTTATAGTAGGCATTCCTAAAGAGCTTCTAAAAGCATTTAAAAATTCAAATATTTGAAATAATTTCAAAAAAGGGGAAAACCCTAATTTAAGAGCAACTTGCAGGCATGGAGGCTTGAACCTATGGCCTAAAGTGGTGCATTACCTCACACTAATCTACTCCAAATCAATATATTTAATCATTGAATGCTAAAACATAAGCTTGACCCAAAGTGCAACTTGGAGCCCTAGCGAGTATTAGCCGCTGGTGGGCCTATAATCAAGTCAGCAGTGCATTTTTGTGATTTGCACCTTATTTTTAACCCATACTATGGCCAAAGCTATTTGAATCTATATAATTTGATTCCTAATCAAGAGAGCTTTTTAAAGATATATTATAGGCTTATGATGAGGAGCAAGTTCCGAGCTTGGCTACTTTCACTAGTAAGGGTCTTAAACCAAGTTAGTCCAATATTGACCATTGGTGAAAGATTAAGTTCCCCTAGGTTAATATTGACTTAGGACCTTTGACAAGGTCCAAGTAGGATTATGGAAGGTGGTTGGGCCATTAGTAACTCTAAATAAGGAGTTAACCATTTAATCCTCCCAAAACCACCTCATTAGCTCATTTTGAGTTTCTGGAAAGAATATTTTGCTGCATTTCTAGCTCCAATTTAACTAGGCAAATGAGCTCTAATTTTTGCAAATTTTACATGAATGGAAAGCCCCAAATGTCCATTTTCAAAGAATATTGAATCGCACTCAAACTGGAAGTATTGAGAACGTTACGGGCTAAATACCAAGTAGGAGTTGGTCTAGGACTGGAAAGTGCACGTTTCTGATCATGGGCTTAATTGAGGAGATTACAGCTATAATTTTAGAGATTAATCAATACGAGATGATTCTTCACACACAAGGGAAGAGTCGACAATTGGTGGTACTTTCATTGGAGGAGTGAAACCATCTCAAGGCTCTTCAGAAGCTGGAGGATAAATCTTGAAAAATACAGCTCATAGTGATTGTAATTATCTTAAGCATCTTGATTTATTTTCTTAAGATATTTTCGTAAGGTTTCTATTGATCCACTTGCCCTACTAATGCATAGCTAATTTCCCCTCTCATGGGTATTTATGGACCCAATTACCTCCATGAAAAATCAGACTCGGTGAATGATATTAGAGCTTGAAGTTTGATTTTCCCCAAAACCTTACATTCTTTATCTCTCTTAGGAGGGTGGTGATTTGAATCTTCTATTTAATCTAATCCTTGGTGCTAGAGGGTTGGAGAGTAAGTTGATTTATCTACTTGGTACCTATTTCAACTGTTGAATATGCTCCATTAGAGACTTTCTTTTTGGGAATTCTCTCTCTCTTTTGGTTTATCTTTGGAGAGATTAGTCTTCAACATCCATTGGGCTCATCTATATGCATTTCATACCTTTATTTGGAAAAATGGAATTTAGCATGCATCATTTTGTATCATAGCATAATGATCTTATCTCTTAGTAAGCATCCATTCTAACCATCCTTATGTTGGCATTGCTTAAGTTTCCCCCTTTTATACCATTTCATCATTAGTTCTTCCTCTCTAAATCTCTTATGTAGTCCACAAAGAACGTAATTATGGCCAAACACAATCCTCAACCTAAACACATCCCTAAAACTCCACAAAAAGGCCAAAAACACAAAACTAGAAATTTGGCACTGCTACCTCGTGCCATTGATTTTTACAATATTTATCACCTAATGTGGGCATTAATTGAGCAAGGAAAAACACCAATGCATTGTGCGATCACTACTTGCGTCTATTATAATGAGTTTAGCAAATATATGAAGGTAGATGGAGCTATCTCAGAAGATGTCTTTGATTATCTCTTTGATGTTAGAGTTGGAAAATTCTTATATGAAAAAGAAAAGAAATATCTTCATGAATTATTTGAAAAATGGGATCCAGAGCATCTTCGACTTGATGAAGATTTTCATGATTATCTGGATAATGATGGACTGAAAAATATTATTAGAGAAGAAGGCATGTAGAATCTCAATATGGATGACTAGTCTTATCATCATTAAAGGCTCTGACAAGTTGTTGCTCCATTATTATACTATTCTATCAAGTGTCAAGTCAATAAAATAATGTTGTCTACTGTAGCCATGTAATGACAGTTGTAGTTATGTGAAATTATCATTGTGTACTGCAACCGTCATGGTATCCTATGTAATCTGATCCTCACTATAAAAGGAGAGGTTGAGTGCTGAAAGAAAACATGATCATTTGAACATACTTGAGCAAAAGGGAAGCCGGGTATCTCCATTTCTCTATGAACAAGAATATCTGATGATCTTGGTAGCTTAAGTCCCTCTTCAATCTTTCCGTTGTAATATTTCCACTTTTAAACTTTCAATAAAAGTAGATTCCTAGTAGGGAACGTTATTCAATTGAATATTATGTGTTAAATATGATAATTTCTTAATTAAAGTTCCGTTAACCTTTAAAATATAAAAACCTTGATTAGTGACTACAGTCTGAGGTAGGAAATAAAATGGATTTATGCTGTACCTGATCTAAGGAAAGTGTGGTTGAAATTAACAATCTCTGTAAATTGGAAGCTAACAGAACACCAGGATTCAATACCGACTAAGTTGAGGTAATGTTTTAAACTCTCTAATTAGGTTTCAATTAGTTTGACAACCATGGTGTGCCTATAATCACATAAAATATACTATTTATGATAAGTAGTAGATTGTGATAATTAGTGTCAGTAAAGTCATTATAAGAAATTCAATTAGTTAAAATAAGTATATTTTCTGAAAAAACTCTAATTGTGAAAAGTTTTGGGTCACGAAAACGAAAAGTTAAAAAGGTAGTAAAATTTTTTTTTTAAAAAAAAAGATCTCAGGGTAGTTAAAAATTAATGCAGAAAGTTCATTCAATTTGATATGTGCAAAATACCCACTTGATGAACTAGAATACAACTCCAAGCAAAGAGTAAACCTAAAGCAAATAAATCTTGTGGATTTTGATTTTTAAAAGGACTTGAACCACCAATAATCTGATATGTCTAAGATACAGGCTAAGTCACCGTATAGACTGATCAACCTACCATTCAATCTTACAAAGTCTAAGCACTAAAGATTGAAATAAAGGGAGGACTCACAATCACTACTCTCAAAGAGAGATAAATAAAATGAGATTTTGTAGTGATATAAAGGTAATAAGTTTTTTCATTCAATAATCCAAACCTGAAAATCTGAAAATAATACAAAAAATCAAGCCATTTATAGTAAAGTGTCCTCCTTTCTAAGCTTTATATCAATCAATAGAATTTTAAAGAAAACAACCAACAGCATTCTAGCTAGTTATACAATTAAAACAAAAAAAAGGGAACCACTAGATAAAATGGAAGGTTACAATTTGCTACACTTGTACTTGCCTGATGGCATCCAATACCATCCTAAATGGACGAATTTAGGATAAATATTCAATGAGAAATTAGATTGAAGTATCTTCCAGCTTTCCATGAAAGCTTAACCCTGAATCAACCATCTGTTAGCCTATTAAGCTCATACTTAAAATCATGCATACCCAAACCTGCAATGATCCTTGTCCAATTTAAGGTTCACAACACCTTCCATACATGAAATCTAAAGGTGATCCATGGCTTGTTCGAAAATAGATATATGGGGATATCCGTCCATGTATAATTTGATAAAATTGGAACCTATTTGTTCATTCAAAACTAAGCTAGAAGTCAGGGAGAATATTCTGCCTACAATTTGGAAACTTTGCCTACAATCTAGAAAATAAAAAGAAGTGGCCATGGATGAAAGATATCATTAATCTCCTTATTCAAGGCCACTAACTGCCTCATCACCTTTTCCTAGGCTTACTTAGGCTCCTTCAAGGGCCCCAAGACATCAATGACCTTGGAGGACCAAGTCTTTGAGCCCATTTCCAAGAGTTATTACTGCTTCTACTTAAATCATGGTCATGGTTTGGAGTAGATTGAACCTTGCAATTTGCTCTGCATCACAATGTTCAGTAGATTCTTCAAGCTTGAATGAATATAAAATTACTCATTCTGCCTATTTGATTTTTTCCTAAGGATAGAACATGTTTCTCATTTGTGTCAGAAATTATATGAGCAATTGTGTCTAAAATAACAGCTTAAATACTTAAATGCTCAAAACAAGAGTTGGGTATCAATATGATTCCCCCAGTCACACTCATTACACTTACAAAAGATGCCCCTAAATAACCAATGCAAAAAATATAACAGTGATTGTAAAGGATACTAACTAGGTTAAGAAGCAGTTTCACCAACAAGAGGGTTGACGCGCATAAGCTAATTCTGTAGTGGGTTTAATGCAGTGCAAGATGGGTCTTGAGGTGAGCTTGGGCATTAGTGTAAATGAGGGAAGTTGGATTGAGCCTATGGAGGCACTCTTGAAGTTCACTAATTAGGTTTCAAATAAGCTAAACAAGAGAGCATGCTAAGCATTACGGATCAGACATGACTCTCCTAACTTCTTTTATGAGTATTGGACATTTGCCGTAAAGTGTATGGTGCAAATGAGGGGTCACGAACTCATTTAAAGAATAAACAAGTGTAACTACAGGTTGGTAGGTTTTGTGTGGCTCAAATCCCATTGAATCAGCCCACCATAGAACACCAAAGGCCTTGGCCACGTCCCGTGGCCAAAAACGCTCCAGCTGCGGCTTCCAGTGGGCTCTATGAATAGTTTATGGGATAGACTATGGTCCGTGGTGAGCGCAGCAACAGTTTTTTTGCTAAGGTTTCCTCTGACTCAACCCTTGATCTCTTTGTAAGGAGACTAGCCTTGGCTTAATGAAAGATCATAAAACACACCAAGAACACAAGTTATTAGTCTACTATTCTTGTTTTATGAGAGAGTATTCTGAGTAAATTTGTAATCGCTAATTGATCTCTCTTTGGGGACACATCATCCTGAGATCAATTCTGTACTCTCTCATCACCATAGTGGTTTTTTGCTCGTCGCTGTCTGTGACTTTTTCCGTTTTCGATTTTCCATGTAAATCTTGGTGTTACCGGTGTCTGTTTTCTTCATCTTATTCTATTATCGTATTCCCTGATTCCTTGTCACTTTCACTCAAATCCTAAACTGATCCTAACAAATGGTATCAGAGCTCGGTTATGGGATGGAAAAAGTCACAAAATTTGATATACCTAAATTCCATGGGAAGATTAATTTTAATATTTGGAAGCTCCAGATGATGGTTGTTCTCATCTAGAATGACTTGACGAAAGCTCTTGGTAGTAAAACCAAGAAACCTGCTACCATGATAGACGAATAGTGGGATGACCTTGATGAAAAGGCTATTTTGACGATTCAGCTATGCTTGGCAACCCTTTCTCCGTGAAGTTCTAGATAAAACCACCACAGCATATCTCCAGCTTCGATTAGAAGCACTATATGTGACCAAGAGCCTAGCAAACAAGGTTCGTCTAAAGGAACGCTTGTACACATGTTCTATGGTAGAAGGTACTCCTATCTAAAATCACCTTAACAAGTTTAACTCTATTATTTTTGATCTGGAAAGTATGGATGTGAAAATCGAGGAAGGGGACAAAGCGATATTGTTGGTTGTCTCCTTTCCCCCCCTCCTATAAGCACTTCAAAGAAATCTTGTCATACAGTAACAATGAAACTTTATGTTTTGAGGATGTTAAGGCCAACTTATTGTCCAAAGAAAAGTTTGATCTTGAAGTGCGTTCTAATAACAAAGATGTAGGTTTGTCAGTAGAGGGAGAACCTCTAAAAAGGTGGGCACCAGTAGGAGAAACTCCATATCAAAGTCAAAGGGATGTAAATCTAGCAAATTCTGCAAATACTGCAGGAAGCTAGGGCACCTAGTTGCTAAATGTTAAAAGATGAAGAATAAGAAGGAAAAGGAAGAGAGAAACAATCAGTCTGCAAATGCTTCGATTGTTAACTCTAGGCTTGATGGTTGTCTTGCTTGTCACCACTACAGGTAACAGAGTGCTACTGAGTGGGTTCTAGATTCTTACTGCACCTATCATACATGTCCTCATATGGACTTATTTTTGACATATGAGCTGCTGGATTCAGGCATCGTCCTCATGGGCAACGACACTCAATGAAATGTCGTGGGCATTGGCACCATCCAAATCAAAACCTACCATGGTATATTGAGGACTCTTTCTAATGTCTGTCATATTCTTGACCTGAACCACAACTTGATTTCACTTGGCACCATTGAATGAAGTGGGTCTAAGTATTCAGCTAAACGAGGAGTTTTGAAAATCTCCAAGGTGTTGTGGGTCTCATTAAGGGAGAAAGACATGGTAGTCTCTACATTCTCCAAGGTACTACTGTGACTAACTCTATTGTAGTCACCACCACCTCATCTGAAGTAGGTCATACTCAACTGTGGCAAGCTCACTTGGGCCTCATGAGTGAGAAAGGAGTGACGATTTTAACCAAGTGAGGTCTTCTTGGTAGCGAAGGCATGGACAAACTTGATTTCTGTGATCATTGTGCGTTTAGAAAACAAAAGAGAGTAATTTTCTCTACAGCAACGCACCATACTAAAGGTACCCTTGATTAATTCATTCTGACTTGTGGGGTCCCTTGAGAGTTCCTTCATTTGGAGAAAAACGCTATATGCTGACCTTTGTAGATGATTTATGCTAAAGAGTCTAGGTTTATTTTTTGAGGCAGAAAAAGGAGGCATTTCCCATGTTCAAGAAGTTAAAAGCTCTTGTTGAGAACTAGACCAGGAGAAAGATAAAGAAGCTCAGGACTGATAATGGTTTCGAGTTCTGTGAGTCAGATTTTAATGAGTTCTATGCCATTCAAGGCATTTCCAGACATATGACCCTAGGTGGGAAGCCTTAGCAGATTATGGTTGCACAGCATATTAATCAAACTCTACTTGAGAGAGCTCGTCGATGATCTTCAATGCTAATTTATGGCATCACTGTGATATCTGAGTTGAGGCTGTTTCTACTTCCTGCTATTTGGTGAACTGGTCTCCATACTCCTCAATTGATTTCAAAATCCCAAAAAAATTTGGTCAGGTAATCCTGTTGATTACTCTATTCTAAGAATGTTTGGATGTTCTGCCTATGCACATGTTAAAACCGGAAGCTAGCACCTAGGGTAGTCAAACGCACGTTTCTCGGCTATGCATCTGAATTTAAGGGATACTGGTTGTGGTGTCCTAACTCCAAAACGATCATTCAAAGTCGGGATATTACCTTTAATAAGATTGATATGTTTTCTCCTGGAAAGAAGTCTACTATTTCTTCAGATGATCAGCAAGATACCACGCAGATAAATGTTCCCACAAATATCCCTCAAGGTGGAGGCACTTTACGTTATTCTAGTAGTGAGGTCCATTTTGAAGAAATTAATTCTAATATTCC
>NCQV01023786.1:1496-16224 GCA_002740545.1 Lophocereus schottii | reverse complement strand
TCATAAGTTTCGAGGACGAAACTCTTTAAGGGGGGACGGCTGTAATAGTTCGACCCTAAATCATGTTTATTTATTTAATTAAGCCGTATTATTAATTTTTCATATTTATTTATCTCATTTAATTATCCCGATAGGGATAATTCATTTTGGGTCCCACTTTACAGTTTGAGTTTCATTTACTGTAATAATTTCGGGTGAATCAATATTAGGCCTCGGCAAATATGATTACGTGATTAATTATTTTTTATAATGTCACAAAAATTTAATTTTTAACCGTGCAGAAATGTGGGCTCAAATTCATTAGGTTTGGCCCAATTCATTTGGGCCCAATTTGCGGCCCGATTCATTTTGGGTTCAATTTTGGCCCGAAAATTTTAGTGTGCCTAAATTAACTTAATTGCCATCATTTGCACTAAATTATAATTAGCAAAAGGCTACTTTTGGTGCTTAAATATCAGCCAAGCTATCGCAATAAGTTCAAAAGAAAAAACAATCATGCTAGTCTAGTGACACTTTTTTTTCTCCTTCCTCTTCTCCTTTCTTCCCCCACCTCATGTTACTGCTGCTGTATGGCCAAGTACTGCTGGCTAGCTCTGCAATCTGCCACCAGCTATGGCCACCTCTGGCCACCAGCCCCCACTACTAACACCACCAACCACCAACCCCAACTTGTGCCAACCCCAAACACCACCTCCATCTTCTTATATTCAAGCTTGAAGTGAGGAAAACTCTAACTCCACCACGATTCATTTTTTGGTTTTTGTGATTATTTTAGTTATGATTTATTTTATTATGATCAAAGTAAATGCTAGCACACAAATTTTATTGTTGTTGGAGATGTTGGATATTAGGGTGTTGCGTTTGAACTTGATCAAGGGGGTTTGCATCAAGAAGGTGTGAACTCGAGTTGTTTATCTAATTGTTGTGATCTTGTAATGAAAAATGAATTTAAAATTTGTGAGTGATCTTATTAAATTTATTATAGTGGTTAGATGTAAGTTTGTGTTGGACATAATCTAGGGTTTCAAAATCATGCATGATTAAGGTGAATTTTTGAATCAAGCACACTATTTTTGTATAATTGGATAAAGAAATGAGCCTCGGATGTGTTGTTTAGCTTTGGAAATCACTTGAGGTGATCTTGCATAAAGGGGTGGATGATTGAAAATTTTCCAATTGATTATAAAAGATCATTTTGCCCATTTATGCAAATGGTAAACTTATGGATGTGTTTTGAGTCATTTTGAAAAAGAGAAGAAATGAAAATTTGATGTAGATGATTATGGAGTAAATTAAAGTAATTTGACTTTGTAAGGTGATGATAAGGAATAACGCTTCGTTAAATTATTTTAAAGAGCGATTTTAGATGGCGAATTATGTGAAAAGAAGGGGGAAAAGAAGAACAGTAGGGCTATGAACATATCTGAAATAGGGGTCACTTTACGATTAAACTAGTACTGTTTGGCCGATTGAAAAATTATGATTTCAAGTAGATAGATGGATTAGTGAGTTGTCTTTCAAATTCCTTTTGAATCACTTTATTCTGAGTTCTGTGGAAAAAGTTATGGCCATTTTGCTAAGACTGCACAGGACATATCCGAGCTATGCATAGTTGTGTTTCAGCTCAATTTTAGGGGTTGTGTTGCGACCATTGGGTCTAGCACTATGAATAAAAGTGATGCAGGACTTTCTAAGCTTCTCATATTAGAGTTTTATGGCTCAATTGGAGTTCAGGGGTGAAAGATATGGATTTTCTAAAGTAGACATTCGAATGGCAATATGAGGGAAGAAAGAAATCATGGAATTTGGAAATATTATCCAGAGTCGCTGCATAATTATGGATATTGTAAAGAAATTACAAAGTTTAGTGAGTTCAAAACTTTCATTTTGTATAGAAGCTTACTTGGGTTGGAAGTACCAAGTTAAACGGGCATGGAAATGAAATTTGAGAAGTGAAGAGGTTAATGACGCAAGCTAAGGTTATATGAGCAATCCTAAATCTCACAGCAACCCTCTTGGCATTAAACCTTCCATTATTCATTTTAGCTACATTAAAAACCAATATTTGATTTATATCCATTAAAATCTTTTCATTATCACCTCAATTATTTCATTTTGTTCTATTTTGCTCCAACTTGTTTCACTTCGAGTTCAATGACCCTAACTTATGGATGCCCTTTTTACTAATCAATTTCCATAATGTTACAAATTATGGGAGTAAAAGTTGTTAACTAACTGCATTTGCCAATAACTACATTTCTTAAGCAGAAACAGGACCTAGTCTATCGTTTCCCATTATGCATAAGTTTTATCAAGCGACATTGCATTTTAAAGACTTCAGGTGCGTTCATTACTTGTATCTTTAGATATCAGTAGGTATTTATCAAAATATAATATTTTGATAAGCACGTCAATGAATCAGTTTAACCAGTGATTTGTCATATAAGTAGTGACCCCATCAGTTATCAGTTATAGGGCATTGTCCTTTAGTTACTCGTGCGGCTTCAGGCCAGGTGCCTGATCGGCTTGGCAGGTGTACACCTAACCATAGATCGTAACAGTTATAAGGGGCTTACTTCCAGATAATAATCAGCAATGCAATTTTACATTTGTCTTAGTCACTATTTTAACTTAAAATGAATTGCAACATGGACCCAACAAATATTGCAAGGTTATTTTACAATATATTAATATATGTACTGAGCTTCGACTCACCATTCGAAACGTTTTCCTGTTTTGTTTTAGGCATGCACAGGAGTTACTTTATTCTACCAAGCTAGTTGAAGAAATCGAGGGTCCAAGGACATCTGGATGGATTCATAGTAGTGGTTGTTCATGTTATATAGAGACCATTAGATAAGCACTTCAGTGGATAGTGATATAAGTTAGTAGTCATTACTTGTATATGATTTGATGAAGTTTGAAGATGTATAGAAGTGACCCATGTTGTATCCAGTCATGGTGTATAGAGCCTAGTCCTTCGCGACGGCGGTAACGCCCTGTTCATTGGGTTTATTAGTTGTAACAGAGATTATGGAGATGAACAGTGACACAACTACAGTGGGGACATTATACTTGGGCTTTTGCCACAATAAGGTTTGTTGCCCTTTGGCCGCTCCCTTTTGGCAACAAATGCCACATTAGGAGGGGTGTGCACTTTCAAGTGCTCTTTCTCCATTCCAAAGTGCTTTGAAATTACCTTAAAGAATGTTCTCATTATACAGCGCAATGAGCTTAAAGCCACTCCAATGATCAGTTTCGTTAGGAAAGGCTCTCATCACATTCAGTACATGTTCCTCCTCAGAGATGTCTCACCCAGCAGCCTTAAGATTTTGAACCATGCCACTGATGATTAGTATATGTTCAGAGGTACTTCGACTATAGTCAATAGTATATTGCATCCACTTTACCTGCCAGTTACCCATCCTTGTAGCGAATGTTTCAACAAATTTGATCTCAAGCTAGACCAACATATCTTTAGTAGTGGGACAACGTTCAAATACTCCCATGAGATCATTATGCATGCATGATGACAAAGTGTAGCGTGCTAAACAATCCCTTTTCAACCATGCGCAGTATGCCTTTAGTTTTTTCTTCATACTACGCACTCCTAGTGTAATAGCCTGACCCAAAATTGCATTTATTTATTTAATTAAGTCATGATATTAATTTTCGTTCACTTAATTATTGCATTTACTTCTTCTGCTCTGAAAACATTCATTTTGGGCCTCACATTACAATTCGAGTTTTAATTATTATAAAATTTTGGGTGAATCGATAGTAGGCTCTGATAAATATGATTTATACAAATAAAATATTTTCTATAACATCATAAAAATTTAACTTTGAGCAACATAAAAATTTGATTGCAATGAAGTATTATTTTTTACGCGAGCCCAATTCATTTGAGCCCAATTTGAGGCCCAACAAGTTGATGCACTTGAGTTAGGTAATTTTCAATATTTATGCCTAATTATATTAGCAAAAACCTATTTATGGAGGATAAAATTCAGCTAAGTATTTGATTCAAGCTAAAAATTTTCAACCAAGTAAACTCTCACTTCACTTCCTCCTCTTCTCTCTCCACCTAATAGCCAGCCCTTCTATTTCTTCAACTAGATGTTGCTGCTTCTGCCACCGGCCACTAGCCACCATCCCCTCTCACCACCAGCCACCACTTCTAACTCCTACTACAATCACCAAACCCCACCTCCATCTCCTTATGTTCAAGCTCAAGTGAGGTAAAACCCTAACCTAATTTTGTTTAATTTTGGATTTTTATGATGGATTTGTCTATGGATCATGTTATCTTGATTTAAATAAGTGTTAGTTTGATATTTTATTAAGTTTGGTTAAGTATGGAAGTGTGTGAATAATGTATAAATATGAATCCGTGCATAATCATGTAAGCCTTATGTATAAAGTGAAGGATTTTGGGTTTTGTGATCTAATTTTATAACCTCTAGCATAAAGAATAAATATGATGATGCATAAGGTGATTTTGGATGAGTTTAGATGTAAATTTCAATTGAGTATAACCTAGGGTTTCATGACCATGCGTGATTTGTTTTGATTTTTGAATCAAGTATGTTATTTGGGATAGGATTAGGTGGAATTTGGAGCTTGGATATGTCAAGGGCTTGAAAAATGATGTTGTGTGAGCTTTGCCAAAATCAATGGACTATGAGAAATCCCAAAAGTGATCAGAAGAAGTTGTTTGGATTATTAATGCAAGTAAGTGAGAATATGATAGCATTTTGGGCGATTATGTGAAAAAAAATATTAAAAAATGTGCAAGGTTAATCATGATGTAAATTTTGAGTGTTTGACTAGAACAAGGTAATTAGGTGAAGGACACAAAGTTTAATGGTCATTAAGGGGCATTTAGCTTGATTATGAGGAAAAGAAGGAATCCATAAATTTTGGGAACTTAATTAAAAGTTTACAAGTAGTTATAGCTATTGCAAAGAAAATACAAAGTTTAGTGAGTTTAACAACTTTGATTGTGTTTATAAATTTAATTGGATTGGAAGATCAAGTTAAGTGGGCATGTGAATGGAATTTGAGAAGTGGGGAAAGTAGTGACATCAGAACGGTGTCTATCAGCCCAAGGTAAGGTAATGTGAGCTTTCCTAAACATAAATGCACCCTTTATGGCCTTAAACCTTTATTATCTATCTCAGAAATATCAAAAACCCTATATCTCATTTATACCCATCAAAGTCTTTCCATTATAACCTCAATTATTTTATTTTGGTCCACTTCACTCCAAATTATTTTACCCTGAGTTAAATTACCTTAATTTCTTTAGTTTTGAAATTATTTTAGTATAAATTACCCTACAATGATTTACTGATGTTTTGAGTGCCATTATTTAACAAATTTCTATTGAAGTTACCAGTTATGAGAGCGAATCTTATTTACTAACTACATACATCTATAATAACTTCCCTGAAATAGAATTGGGGCTTAGTCTATCATTCCCCCCCCTTTGTGCATAAATATTATCCAGTGAGATTGCATTTAAAAATCCAATGTCCATCCATTGCCTGATCTTTAGAAATTAGAATGTATTTGTCAAAGTTATAATGTTTTAGTAAGTATATCAATGAATCAGTTTACTCAATGGTTTATCACCATGATAATTGACCTAGTCAATTATCGTTGATAGGGCACTTACCCTTTAGTTACTCACACGGCCTGTGGCTGAGGTCCTCTAATAAGCTTGACAGGTGTATACCTGTCTATAGACTATAGCAGTTACCAGGGGTTTTCTGGCAAATAATAACTAGCAATGCTATTTTACATTCATCTCATTTACTATTTTTAGCTAAAATGAATTGCAAAGCGAATCCAACCAATGTTTTAGTGATCATTTAACAATATAATAATGCATGTATTGAGGTTCAGCTCACATTTCAAAATGTTCATCATGTTTTGCTCCAGGCAAGCGCTCAATGAATTGCCCACATATCATCTGCGTTGTTCAGTGGTGATGTTATCTTATGAATGGTTTTTTGGAATTGTCTTTTGAGATCTTCAATTAATGAAGTTGTAAACTTTATGAAGCACTACTCTATTATGGTGGGCAAAACCTATGGTAATTAGCAGTAATACGTATATGGTTTTGATAATGATCGAATGAGTAGAGTTGTAAACTATGCTTAGCTATATCATATCTTGCACATATACCTAAACTCTTGTCCTTCTAGATGGCAGTAATACCCTAACCATCAGTTTTATCAGTTCTAATTATACGATTAATCAAAGAGACTATAAAGCAGTGAAATATGCTCATTTGGGGTAGAAATAGGTGGATGAGAAGGTTGGTTAGTGATGTATACTATCATATCATTAGAGATCCATCGCACTAGAAACGTTTGCTTATCTCTTATATGTTATCCTTTGATGTTCCTCTTTGTTAGATAGATCCATATGTAGTGAATATGATTCTGGGCGCTTCTATGGCTATTCATATCTCTTTGTTACATGCTAGTACAATAGCCTACATGCTAGACCCCTTCCCTGAGTTCCATAGTCCCACAGTGCGTACATGTAGGCTATTGTGATCCTTACCTACAATTGCCGTGTGGGCGAGTTTAGGATTTGACACCTTGATTTTATGATAACTGGAGCCTTATGGTGAGACAGACCTAGATTTCAGCTTTAGAGGACGTGGGCCACTATTACTATCGACTTGTTACTCAATGAGAAGTATGAATAGAGGGGGGTCACTATGAGGACTCTACAGCACATGTTTACTTTACACTTGGCACCTCCCCCACCTACACCAGCTTAGGGGCCACCATTACAACCTGTGTCGAGCGCTCCTGAACTGCCTGGCAATCCAGTGTGATGGGGATCAGGGGAGGTTCACATGGTTATCGATCTCTCTGATACACCAAAGGTGGTGGAGCTTAGCTTGCACGAAGAGCCTAATGAGGGACCAAAGGAGGACCCAGAGTTAGGGAGCATCAGGCTGACCAGGGTGTCGAGGATGCGGACCCAAGAGCATTAGACAATAGCTTTGACTTGGAGCGAGGACCCTGAGTATTAGTCAGAACCATACTACAACCCATCTAGGGATCGTTAGGTTAATCTAGGTGTTGACTTTTTAGTTAGGTTACATTTTGAGCTCCACGGGTATATAGTGCAGTTAGTTGGATATATGAATTTTGTGCTGGTTATTGCATTGTGTATAGTTACATAGATCTTTCTAACTGTGTTGGCTAGTTCCACCTTCTTTTTGTGCATGTGGTGGACGTAGTTTATTAGAGCTAAGTAGCACATTGGTTAGGAGGTAAGAGTAAGGACTGACTTTAGTCAGTTAATTGGACATGATACTTTTTTGTTGAATCATGTATAAGTATGTAAACAGCTGTTATGGCAATGATGTAATGAAGCTTTGGTTTCTATTTTAATAATATTTGAGCCATCCTACTACTTGTATCTGTTGTGTATGCTTATCTTATGTCCTAGGTGTAATTAAGTGATTGAATTACATTGTTTAAGATGTAATCAGAATGTTTGAACTTGTGCAAAACAATATGGAGGTTCCCATGGGAGATAATTCAAATCGTGGTCAAGGGTTAGGTGACCAAGATTCATTTAACATGCCATAAAACCTTAGGAAAATGCCCCCGATTCCCCTTAAATTGGCTAATAATGTTGGGAACCTAACTACTTGCAGACCTTAGTATCTGAACGAATGAAACAAATTCCCCCAGTACCTTTTGAAATCCCTCCTAATGACAATAAACTAGCAGATACGGTAGCACAATGCAACCCTAAAGTTTATGATGGAAAGTATGACCTAGTGGAGTTAGAGGAATGGAGAAAAATTTCACAGTAGTAGAGGTTCCAAATGAAAAAAATAAAAGGTGAACATTAGGATGTTTTACCGAACTGGGGAAGCAGATATTTGGTGGAACACTGTGAAGGATAGGCTGCTGGGGCCTGAATTCACTTGGAGTAAATTCTTAGAAGAACTAAGACCCAAACTTTACCCAGTATGATGGTAATGTAATATGCTAGCAAGTTTACAGAGGTATTCAAGTTTGTCACTGAGATTGTGTCGTCCAAAGACTAAAAATGAGGAAATCAGAAGAAGGTTTAGCTTTGTATATTTGTAACCAGCTAGTTGGTCAACCAATTCATACCTTGCAAGGCTTATATGAGTGAGCAGCTGAAGTGGAACGAGCAAAGATTCTGAGTTAAGGGCCTTGGACCCGATCAATAAAAAGAGGAAAGGGATCTAGCGGAGAGCCCTGATGAGGATGTAAACCGAAAGAAGTCTACTCCCACTCCTCCCAAGAGTCATCCTATAGAGCCAGGGGAGGCCTATGGGAAATGTGGAAGAATGAACTACACCACTCCTAAATGTCGAGTGGGAACTAATAAATATATATGGTGTGGTAGATCAGAGCATCTCATCACTACCTGTCCCCGAAGACTGAAGGCTCTGGACAAGGGCGCGGTAAAACCCTTGGCTTCACCTCTCTACGGGCCCTTACCTTCAAGGCTTGCGGTGTTAGGAAGGCCGTATGTGATGGCTAAGAAGGGAGCTGCCACCTCTGGTGTGGTAATTGATGAGTCCTTAAAGTGCACTCTATTTTGAGGCCATTTTATACTATTTTTAGGGAGAATTGTGCACTTTATGTTATAATCTATACTCCTTTTCCAGTTTTACGCTTGGGTATGGTTTTTTTTTTTTCTATATTTGCAGGTTTTTGAACCATTTTACCCTGAATTTGATTCTAAATGAGTGTAGCTTGACTCTCCACAGATGCCCCTAAGTCATTATGCCCATGAAAGGAAGATAGAACAGAAGAATGTCGAAATAATGGCCACCAAGGATGGTTGTTGGTGTCCTTATTTCCCCCAAGGCTTTTTGTTTTGCCATGACTGTTCGATTTCTAGGTAGTTTTAATCTCAATATTTCTCACAGCTACTCGACTTACAGGCAGTTCGCTATAAAAAGCTTCTTCCTAACCTCATACCAACCCATCCATTCCATTTTCCTCCATATAAATCCCACCATCTAGTTGAGAGCTAGTTGAGGGTGAGATTGCAAGGATTCCGGATCGGGTTTGGAACGACGATTTAAGCGTGTATGGGCTGAGCAATTCCTCTCCCTTCTCTTCTCTTTTCTCTTTAGATTTTCATGCTTTCAAATTATTATAGATCTTTATATCAAGTTTTGGATTGTCAATCTTTGAATTGAGTTGAGTTATTCAGATTGAACCAATTCTTGTTTTGATTTGAAAGTGTATTGGATTTGTTGGGTTTATTCTATTGAGTCTTAGACGTTGAATTAATAGTAGAAAACTTGATCAATTTCTTACTTGTTTTAGACATTCGATGAAGAACAGAAAGGTGAAACTAGATGTTGGAAAATTAAAACTCAACTTAAGTGAGTGGGATCTTGACAAAGATTCATCATTTAAGAAACCCCTAAATTTGATAATCGCATTCTTAATGATCTTAGATTAATAAAAAAAACCCTTGAGAACTGGTAGTTGATTAGATTTAAGAATTGTATTCCATTTTGAAAGAGGGTTTGATAATTCGATTATCAGTTTTGGAATTATGCATCTAAAGAAGAGGCGCTTGATTAATTCTTGAGTTAGAAAATTGCTTGACTTGATTAAATTCCTTGATTGATTTTCTGTTAGATTGGACAAGTAGCGTAGATCAATTTCATTCACAAATTTTGGATTTGCTTAGTCTATCCGTAGGGAATATAACCCAAAAGCTTGACCAAGTCTCTATGGGATCGACCTTGATTTGCTACAATGCCACTGTGTGTTGCGGGCCTATCAGTAGTTACTGGAACTCTCTTATTACATTCATGGCAATTTTGTGTATTTTTTGATTTGGGTGCTACTCATTCCTTTTTATCTACTTGATCTGCCATGAAATTGAACCTTAAGAATAGGAAGGTAGAAACCAATTATAGAATGAAGTTGCCCAACAACTCCACAGTTGAGTGCCCTATCTCCTATAAGCTTGTCCCTATTACTATTGGTGGAATCACATTTTCTGGAGACTTTATTCAATTCGATTTGTCAGGCTTTGATATAATTCTAGGAAAGAACTAGTTGCATACTTATAGGGCCAAGATTGATTGTGAAGATCTTATAGTTATTTTGAGGGATACAAGAGGGAGAGAAGCATGTTTTTATGGGCAATGAGTGGAAAAACCATGTCCTATAATTTCTACTACGAAAGCAACTAAGTGTGTTAAGGATGTATTGGTTATTAGTGTTATGCCATCAATAATCAATAGAAGAAAGAAAAAGCAAAAACCCACAGTTTGTGAATTAAGAGATGTTTTTCTTGAAGAGTTACTAAGACTGCCACCTCAAAGAAAAATTGATTTTGAAATAGAATTAGTCCCGGGTGCCTACCTATCTCCAAAGCCCTGTATTATATGGCTCTAATAGGGCTTAGAGAGCTGAAGATTCAATTAGGTGAGCCATTATAGAAGGGATTTATCATACTAAGTGTACCACCACGGGGTGCCCCAGTTTTATTTATAAAGAAAAAGGATAGAACCTTGAGGTTTTATATCGATTATCTGAAGAAGATCACCATAAAAAAAAAAACAAATGCCCTTTGCCCCAAACCAATGATTTATTTAATCAATTGCAATGAGCAAGAGTCTTGTGCGAGATTGATTTGAGGTTTATATGTCATCAGCTTAGTATTAAACTTGAAGACATCTCCAAAATTATGTTTAGAACCAGGTATGGTCACTACAAGTTCACGGTGATGCCCTTTGGCCTGACTAATGCCCCCACGGCCTTTATGGATTTTATGAATAGAGCTTTTAGACCCTATTTAGACAAGTTTTTGGTGGGATTTATAGATAACATCTTGATATACTCCAAGGACAAAGATGAGCATACTGCTTATTTAAGGACAATGTTGCAGACCCTAAGGGAACACCAATTATATAGCAAACTAAAGAAGTCTGAGGACCTGTAGTTTTAAAGGAGGGAATTAAGGCTTACCTCTAGAAGGTGAAAGTAATGACAGAGTAGCCAAGGCCAACTAATGTCACTGAGATTAGCGATAGGAGGAATTCGAGTTTTAATATTTATAACCCCAAGTGCAAGATTTATCGTTCAGTACTTAGGGTGTTGTCCACAAGGAGAAGTCCCACGATTCGATCAAGTGTTTCAAACTAGCCTATGTGAGAAGGAAAGAAAGGCAAGCCAAATTAAGCTAATAAACACAAGAAAATAGGCTTGGACTCATAATTTGACCAATTAACGAACTAACTAATCGAGATGAGTCCTAAGCTACCCAAACTATTCAGAAAACTAGAGATGGTTGGTTGCACCATCAAAAATCACCCAAGCCTTCGCTCAATGGGTAATGAGCTAGTCTAATTAGTCTAACCACCTATTTTTATGGGGTTAACCTAATTAAGCCACCAAATTAGCAATCCTCGGACCTAGCTATGGTCAGGACTATTTTCACGTCCAAATCGGCTATCCCCTCTGTTAAACTAGCTAATGGACCTCACCTCTCGGAAGAAGTCAATTGCCTAAAAATATAGATGAAAGCTCTCTCAAGCATTTCATCAAACACTTGGTAGACATGAGAGAAAACTGTAAGTCCTAGACATAAATTGGGCATGGTTAGGCATAATACAAGACTAGTTAACCATCAAAAGGCTAACTGCAATCCAAGCTAACAAAACTAACCACTAATAATCAACAAAGAAACCATAGAATCTAACTACACATAAACTAGCAAATATGAAAACAAACATGAACTAAAGAGGAATGATAATGAAACTAATCTAATCTAGCAAGCTAATAAAACATGGATTAACAATAAATTCTAAGCATTTTCACTAAATACAATCTAAACATGCTTCAATAAAAGAGGCAAGAACAAAATCTGAAATAGAAAGAGAGAAAGAAGAGAAAGCTCAGGCTTGAGTATTGTTAAATAAAGATCTAAAATCCACAAGGTTGAATCCAAATCTCTCAAATTACAATACAATCTCCTAATCTAATCTCCCTATTAGGGTTTTATTAGCTAGACTAACCTAAAACCTAGCCTAAACTCTCCAAAGAAAGAACCCCCTCATGTCCTAAAAACAAGCCCTTAAAAAGGAATCAAATCGGGCCACGAAACAGTTCGCGGGAGGTTGGGAGGCTGGCTTGGCCAATGGCCATCACTGGACAACAACCAGCCATTACCTATCCGCCGGCCTGTCGTGCTGTCGACAGCCAGGCTGTCACCAGCTCCTGGCTGGACTGATTGCTACCAGTGACGGCTGTCATTGCAGTCGATAGGCCGTTGGTCGCCCAGTGCTTTATTTTCTTGTTTTGTTCCTTTTTTTGCTCCTTTTTCACGGCACTTGCTAGGTTGAATTTATTCCTTACAGAAGTAAATAGAACAAGTAAAAATTATAAAGATTATATTAGTATACAAGCAAAAAACTAGATGAAAAAAGGTATAATGATGTAATAAATGGACCGAACAATTAGAAGTTTTCTTGGGCTTAGTTGGTTATTATTGCAGTTATGTGAAGGATTTTTGAAAGATAGTATCTCCCCTAACCAATTTGTTGAAGAAAGCCAGTAAGTTTGAGTAGACTGACAAGTTTGAAAGGGATTCCATGAATTAAGGAAGTGATTAGCTACTCCCCATCCTAACATTACCACTAGAAGGTAAAGAGTACACTATCTACAGTGATGCCTCGAAGAATGGGTTGGGGTTCGTTTTGATTCAAGATGGTAAAGTTGTAGCTTATGCCTCCTAACAGCTCAAGTCTTATTAGAGGAACTATCCTACCTACGATCTGGAACTAGCGACTATGGTCTTTGCACTGAAAATTTGGAGACATTACTTATATAGACCATCTTGTATGGTCTATACTAGCTGTTAAAGCTTGAAGTATATCTTCACTCAAAAGGAGCTCAATTTGAGACAAACACATTTGCTAGAATTGCTTAAAGAATATGATCCGCATATCCAATATCACCCAGGAAAGGCAAATGCTGCGACAGATGTCCTGCGTAGGAAGGCACAACATAGCCTAAATACTGCAGTGATTACTCAGTTGAACCTCTTCAGGGAGCTTGAGGACTTGAGTGTTCAATTAGTGTCACATGCGAAAGCACGTGTTTAATATCAATACCTACCTTATGGCCCTCCAAAGTGAGGGAAATTCGAATGAACCAGGAAAATGACCCTAAACTGCAAAGGATAAAGAAAAATCTTTAGAGAGGAAAGTCGCCTAGATTTATTGTGCATGAAGTTGTGACCTAGCGATTTCAAAATGGCCTATGGGTACCCAAAAGTGTGGAGTTAAGGAAGAAGATCTTAGAGGAGGCTCATAACACTAGAAGCTCAGTGCATCTAAGAGGGACCAAGATTTATAGAGACCTGAGGCGATACTTTTGGTGAACTAATATGAAGAAAGAGATCGTAAAGTATGTAGACAAGTGGCTGATTTGCCAAAAGGTTTAAGCTGAGCATCAGCATCCCATAGTAAATTACAACCTTTAGAAATTCCCATTTGGAAGTGGGACTCAATCATAATGGACTTTATCATGAGATTACATCTTTTTGTTTCCATGAAGAATGTCATTTGGGTAATAGTTGATCGTCGCACTAAATCGGCCCACTTTCTACCAACTCGGGATACTTGAAGAGTTGAAAGACTAGCCTAGCTATATGTTAAGGGGATGGTTCGATTGCATGGGATTTCATCAAACACGGTGTCAGATAGAGATCAGATATTTCAAGCCCGTTTTCTGAAAGCGCTTTAAAAATGCCTTTAGAACCAGATTAAATTTTAGCAGCTCTTATCATTATGAAGCAAATGGGCAAACTGAAGATTGACAAATTATAAAAGACTTATTAAGATCTTGTGCAGTGGGGCTCCAGGGGATGACTCACAATTGGTGGAATTCTCTTACAACAATAGTTACTAATCCACCATTAAAATGGTCTCATTTGAGGCTCTATATGGAAACCCCTTCGTTCTAGAGTGGCTTAGATGAGGCATTAACCTTAGGCACAGAACTAGTTCAAGAAACTATTGAAACGATAAGGAATATTTAGGAGCATATTCAGGTTGCCCAAAGCCGACAGAAAAGCTATGCTGACAAAAGAAGGATGCCTCTGGAGTTTCACATAGGTGACAAGGTTTTTTTTGAAGGCTTCGCCAACTAAGGGTATAAGGAGGTTTAGAGTGCGAGGCAAATTGAGCCCAAGATATCTTGGGCCATATGAAGTTATTAAAAAGTTGAATCTCGTAGCTTACCGATTGGATATGCCTGTAGAACTCGAACACGTACATAACATGTTTCATATCTCACAACTCAGGAGGTACATTCCAAATCCTGGCCATGCTCTCATACCCAACCCGTTGAAGTCATTGAGGATCTAGTCTTTGAAGAACACCCCGTTCAGATACCCTTAGTCAAAATACTTTGAACAAATCATACCTCCTCAGAAGCTATTTGGGAAGCCGAAGAAAAAATGAAAGCCAAGTACCCACACATATTTGAGCTATTCTTGCATTTTTAACAAAGTTCGTAAGTTTCGAGGACAAAACTCTTTAACAAGGGGATGCTGTAATATCCTGACCCTAAATAAAGTTTATTTACTTACTTAAGCCATGACACTAATTTCCTTGCATTTAATCATTCTGTTTTGGAAACATTCATTTTAGATCCCAATTTGCAATTCGGGTTTT